>JAODAL010026986.1:0-55756 GCA_025379985.1 Phyllomedusa bahiana
TCAGCACCACCGTTTGAGGAGAGAAACATGGAAGGTGTTCGGGATACGCAGAGTGGGAGGCAAGCGGAGCTTGTAGGACACCGGGTTCAATTGCCGAAGCAACAAAAGGGCCCAAATACTTAGGGCCTAACTTATAACTGGGCACCTTGACACGAATATATTTGGCGGACAACCAAACTCTGTCACCCGGCTTAAATATGGACGGAGGTCTACGGTACCTGTTGGCCTGGACTTTGGTGCGAGCGGAGGCCCGTAGAAGGGCCTGTCGTGTGACTTGCCAGAGTGCCTTGATGTCCCGTACTTGGGCATCCACGGCAGGAACGTGACACGAGGTAGCCAGAGGGAGAGGCGGGCGGGGATGTAGCCCAAACACAACAAAAAAAGGGAGAGACTCCAGCGGATTCCGAGTCTAGGGAATTATACGAGAATTCTGCCCAGGGGAGGAGGTCAGACCAGTTATCCTGACGGGCGGATACAAAATGTCGTAGGTAGGTACCTAAAACTTGGTTGACCCTCTCTACCTGCCCGTTAGTTTGAGGGTGGTATGCAGACAAGAAGTCTAGCTGAACCTGTAACTGACCACATAGAGCCCGCCAGAATCTCGTCACAAACTGGACCCCCCTATCCGAGATGATATGCAATGGGAGACCGGGTAGCCGAAAAATGTGGTGAAAAAAGTGCTGGGCCAGCTGGGGGCAAAAGGGTAACCCGGCAGAGGAACAAAGTGAGCCATCTTTGAGAATCTATCAGTCACCACCCAATGACCGTGTTTCCAGAGGAGGCCGGGAGGTCAGTAACAAAGTCCATGGCTATATTGGACCAAGGTCTTTCTGGCACCGGGGAGGCTGTAGCAGACCTGCGGGTCTGAGACGAGGGACTTTATTACGGGCACAGGAGGTACAAGCCAGGACAAAGTCTCTAACAACTTGAGCGAGGGGGGCCACCAATATAACGAGAGATTAATTGCAGGGACTTTGGACTCCAGGATGACCATGCTGTTCGTGAGAATGTCCCCACTTCAGGATTCGAGGCCGCATGGCAGGGCGTACGTAGGCCCTTCCCCAGGAGGTAGATGTTGAAGTCCACGGGGGCCGCCGTGAGGAGTCGTTCGGGAATTATGTGCTGCAGAGCGCTCGCCAGGAGGATCTAGAGGGGCGTCCTGACGTTCTTCAGCTGGCCGAAAGTAAGGAAAAATCAAAGTGGGCGAAAAAGAGCGACCACCTGGCTTGTCGAGGATTCAGTCGTTGAGCAGACTGAGATAAAGAAGTTTTTATGATCGGTGAAGATTCGATGGGATGGCGAGCCCCCCCCAGCAAGTGCCGCCATTCTTCTAGGGCTAACTTAAATGGCCAGTAGTTCGCGATCACCGATCGTGTAATTTCTGTTCGGCTGGGGTGAAGGTTTTGAAAAGAAGCCGCAAGTACGCAGTTCCCAGAGGAGGTCTTCTGAAGGAGGACAGCGCCTGCACCTACTGAGGAGCGTCCACTTCTAGGACAAACGGACGCTGCGGGTCGGCGGCGAGACAGAACAGGAGCAGAAGCAATGCTGATCTTAGGCATCAAAGGCTTCTTGGGCTTCTGGCGGCCAGGATTTGGGGTTGGCAGTTTTCTTCGTAAGGGCCACCAGCGGGGCCATGAGCGTGGAGAAATGCAGGACGAACTGTCTGTAATAATTTGCATACCCCAGAAAACGTTGGAAAGAGCGGCCCACTGGTCGAGGCCACTGTAAGACTGCAGACAGCTTAGAGGGATCCATCTGGAAACCCTGATCCGAGACGATGTACCCCAGGAAGGGCAACGAGGTGCGTTCAAACAGACATTTCTCCAGTTTGGCATATAACTGGTGGTACGGACGTTTGAGCACCTGGCGGACGTGGTGGCGGTGAGTTTCCAGATCAGGAGAGAAGATTAAATGTCATCAGGTAGACGATAACACAGACATAGAGAAGATCGCTGAAGATCTCATTGACGAAATTCTGGAACACCGCCGGAGCGTTGCAGAGGCCAAATGGCATGACGAGATATTCAAAATGGCCATCTCGGGTATTAAAGGCCGTTTCCATTCGTCCCTTCACGGATACGAATCAAGTTGTATGCTCCACTAATCCCACTTGGAAAAAATTTTGCGCCACGCAGGCGATCAAAAAGCTCCAAGATCAAAGGCAGCGGGTATCGATTTTTTATAGTGAATTTATTGAGTCCCCGATAATCGATACAGGGCCAGAGAGTACCATCTTTCTTTTCAACGAAGAAAAAACCGCCCCCACAGCGAGGAAGACTTGCGTATAAAGCCTTTACGGAGATTCTCCTGGATATATTTCCGACATGCCTTAGTCTCCGGGACAGAAAGAGGATAGACTCTGCCTCGGGAGAAGAGTATACCGGGTTGCAGGTCAATAGGACAGTCGAACGGCCGGTGCGGGGGAAGATTTCGGCCTGTCTTTGGAAAAGACGTCGGCTAGATCCTGGTAAGGAGTGGCAGACTCGGCAGAGGCTTCGTAGACTTTACAGAGGCAGGCCATAGAGCTGGACGGAGAACCGGAAGGCATCACGAGTGGCACGCGGGACCCCAACGGATAATCTCGCCTGTGTTCCAGTCTAAGGTCGGAGCATGGTCTTGCAACCAAGGGAGGCCCAGGAGAATTTCAGAAGAGGAGGAACGAGAAGTCTCAGAGTCTCCTTGTGTAGGGCGCCAATCTGCAAGGTGAGGGGCGCAGTGCAGAACCGAATAGCGTCCTTTAGGCATTCGCCACTGACGGAGGAGACGAACATGGGTTTCTGCAGAGGGGTCACCGGGAGACGAAATTTGGACACCAGCGCGTGGCTGACAAAATTTCCAGCGGACCCCGAATCAAGGAAGGCGGTGGCTTGAAAGGTGCTGTCCGGTGAAACTCCACAGAGTACGGGAATGGTCAGACGGCACTGACACCTAGGGATGTCTCTCCTGCGAGCCTTAGGTGCGAGAGTTTCCTGGGCGCACCGGACAGTCCCCAATGAAGTGGCCAGAACCGCCACAGTAGAAGCACAGCTGCCTCTGACGACGCTGCGAGCGTTCCTCCTGGGTCAACTGGGCTCTCTCGACCTGCATGGGTTCGTCCTCAGGAACCATTGGCGGAGGAAGTGGAGGTCGTTGGAAAACAGGAGCCAGACGAGGTAGCCGGCGGTAGGGTGAATCTCCTGTTGGAGGCGGAGTTCTTTTGTCTCTCGGCAAAACCGAATGTCGATCTCGGGTAGCTAAAACCGAATCAGGTCAATCCAGAGCAGATGGCATGTCCCGACCAGTGAGCTCGTCTTTAATTCGCCCCCTGAAGACCTTGACCAGTAAGGTCGCCACCAAAGCCTCATTATTCCAGTCCAGCTCAGAGGCTGGGTGCGGAACTGCACGGAGTAATGACCCTCAGTGGAGTCGCCTGAAGGAGACGGAGCAGTGTTGCGGCAGCGGAGGAGGGGGGGGGGGTGGTGCGGCAACGGTTCCTCGGAAGACGGGAAGAACCATGATGGAAGCTTTGTCGATTTGCCGTCAAAGGATCTCCTCGGTCCCATTGCAGAGTGGCCCAGGCCAGAAGCTTTCTCCCGTTAGGAGGCTAATTTATGAAGTCCACCTTAGCCCATTCGGTAGGGAGTTGATGCCCCAAACATCTCGATGTGGATGGACCCCCATTTACTGAGAAGCCTCTGCACTTTTTCGGTCTCCATCAATTGCGTGAGGGAAGCGGCAGATGCAGAGATGGTACCCGGAGCCGGAGCAACTGATACAAGTGTGGCGGAAGCAGCCGCAGGTGCAGGTAGACAGGCCACAAGGTTCTGCGTCATGGCCGTGAGCTAGTTAATACGCTAGCTCTGCTGAGCGACGGCCGTCGCGACGGCCCGGACTTCGGGCAGAGGTACCCTGGCGGAATCCATGGCCAGTTTGTACTGTAATGGGTATGGGGTGGGTGGGGGGGCGGAATTCGCTGGGTCCACGCAAGCGATGATGGCGTAAGCCACGCCAGTGAGCGGAGTCTAAGTAGCCCCCAGTATTCACCAGAGCCCCCCTGACGTGACTTGCTTGCGATGGCTGCCGGGGTACTGCGTGGTACAGAATCGTAATCCGGAGGCGTAGTCGGAGACAGGCAGAAGGTCAGGACCGGCGGCAGAGGTTCATGGTCAGAGACAGGCAAAAGGTCAGGGCAGGCGGCAAACAGGCAAGGTCAGGAAACGTAGCGGATGGACTGGTACACGGATAATCAGACAGGACTTGGTAACGCACACCAACGAACTGGCAGAGAGTGCTGGGGGCGTCTTCCTTAAATAGGACCAGCGGCCGGCAATAGACTAATTACCGGGACGCTGGCCCTTTGAATCCAGACCAGCTGTCGCGCGCGCGCCCTAAGCAGCGGGTGTGCGCGGCGGCCGGGACAGGCAGGAGCAGCGTGCACCGGAGCGTGGACGGGTAAGTGGACCGGCGTCATGGACCGGGCAGCAGAGGGATGGCCGCGGGGAGCCGCGGCACCCGCGCCTGGACCCCCTGCAGGCAGGGGCGCGGCCGAGGGGGCGACGGCACCCTCACCATCCCCCATGACAGACATAGTGACCTCAATTTTGGCAGGTGGACTTACACAGTTTTGATCAAAAATGTAGACTAAGAACCTCACATTTTATTCTTCAAAGTAGCAGAAATACTTTTCCAAAACTTCCTAGGTTCTTTTTGATTGTTTTTTTAGAGCTAGTAGTGCGCTGCTGATATTGAATTGTGTTTGCATTTTGCTGCTACACCATTACGCACCTATGTTCATTTTTTCCCAAAAAATTTTGGATGTGCAGACCATACGGTGTTTTTCTAGAATGTTTTCAACGTTAGGCTCCACACTAATAATAAAAGCCTAGTTGCTTGAGGTTCTTAATAATCAGTGTTGGAGCTGTGCTCTGAATGTTTATTTGCTTTGTCCCGCAGAGATGTATTAGAGTTAGGGTTCCATCTAATATTAGATGAGCATACGCAACTCGATCAAACTGTGTACCATATGCAAATTTTCTTTCTGTTTAAAACATAGCAGTAATGCATTTTAAATGTTCCACTAGTGCAATGTTTGCATGACTTTTTAGTGCATTTGGTGTTTGAGAATTTCTATTCATTTCATTAGACAGGATACCATAAGGAATTTATCCCAAGGAATACCGTGGCGGGGCCATGAGAAAGCCATAGAGATTTTTAGGACAGATGGAGCCTAAAATGGACTCTGGTTGCCCTATATACCAAACATGTATACTTTGTGCATCAGACACAAAGTTGTGGTAGACCATGCTCTTGTGTCCAAACCAAAAAAACGTATTTGTTCGGTAAAGGGGACAAATTTGGGCCACGGTTGCCCTATAGGTCTCTATGGCTTTATTGAGGTCCTGCCATGGTATTCCTTGGGATAAATTTCTCATGGTATCCAGATGGAAACCACAAGCAGTGAGAACAAATGTGATATAAAGGAGCCTAATCCACGCTTCTGTAAGTGGATGTTAGAAACAAATCAGGAGGTATTTTTGTTTAGTTTATAGATCAAGATATCTGTGTAATAATGTTTTACTGTACATCAAAGTTAATAAATGACAAAATTTTTCAGACCTGATCTGCTTGGGCCCCCCAAGCGCATGTGGGGCAATCACACGGGCAAAGGGTCATTAACAAAATTAGTTTTGATAGGGGCACAACCCTTTGCACAAAAGTAAAGGATGAAGACTGCCCATTTTAGCGGCTGATTAAGGGAACGTCCAGATGACGATTAAAATTTACTCTTCGGACACTCTGGTCGTTTCTTTTTCTGTTTGATTCCACGTTAGGAAACGAGTCTCATTCATCTGTATGGGGTTTTGGATGCTGATCTGACATACAAATGTTTTGGACGCGTTTTTTTATATGGAATTTGATCGAAGAATGAACATGTTGTAAGTTTTTTTTACTCTAAAAAAAAAGCAACCAGTTGTATTTTCTATTGAGGTCAATGGGAATGGTTTTACTTAGGTATCAACCAATGAAAAAAACGAAAAGGGTTGAGGGGAAGAGTGGAGGAAAACATTAAAGGAAAACATTATTAAGCCCCCCAGAAAGCTGTGCAAAGCTAAAAATAGTACTTTGCTAGGTTTAGTGCCCCCTGCCCCCCAATGCCCCCAAGACCAGGCGCATTACAAAGCACCCGGCCTATGAATGGCCCCGGGGAGTGGGGGCCGGGGACAAAAAAAAGTATAACGGGGTGGCTGATATGGGTGTAAGGATGCAGATTCTGAGGAGCCCGTTCACCAAACCAAAGAGCAGCAGCTTCCCCGACGCAAGTGACCAGGTAATGCGTTCTAAATTCCCTTTTTTTTTCATTGAACCTACTTCCCCCAATTCAACTTTTGCAATTACCATATAAAGATCAAGGTTTTGGAATTCCATTTATTAAACATTTCTCAGGATCGAACATTTAACGAATACATCACTTTTATCTCTTCATGCAGGTTAATTTATTTAAAAACACTTTTTGTTTTCTTTTTTCCCATACTGAAAAAAATTGGTTAAAAAGGAGGAGTTAAGACAGTATATAACAGAGACCTCCACTTATTCTCATGAAGAGAATTACCTCCTGCGGTGAAAACATATATAGTGACCAAAGACCCATAGTGGGTGCTGACAGTAGCCAGATGGGAGCTACAAGTGGAGAAGGCCTTCTTTTTTCCAGCAACTTTTAAAGATCCAAGGGGTTATAAAAAATAATATATAGCACAATGACAAACAAAAATGGAAGGAATATGAGAAAAACAGAAATTGTGAAATCTTGCCATCGTATAATTTCCTTGTTGGGCGATGAGGAAAGGCTGAGGAAAGGGGCAAAATCACAAAAGAAAGGGTAATGCCCGTTGATTCTAAAAAATTTAAGGGAATATATAAGAAATACGGGAATGGAAAGAAACCACCGCCCGGCCAGAAAGCCAGGTGAAGGCACAGTTTAGGGTTCATAAGAAGAATTTTAAAGAGGTTACGATGGCCTGTATCGATCTAAGGCAAACGAGAAAAATGAGAGATTGTGTGTATATAGAAATGCAGTGAATATAGTATTGCACAAAGCACCCGGTCGTGGTTATCCGTCCCCCTTTCCATAGTATAATAATAACTATTGGTAAAATTTTGTTTAAACAAAGGGTCTAAAATTGCCAAAGTGTTTTCAAAAAGTAAAAAAAGGGAACCCCTCAAACGGTGATTGGTGGACACAAGTATAACCACCAGGAAATTTCCAATCAATATGATCAGGTAAATTAAAAATACAAGAATAAAAAGGAGTGTTTTGAGATCGTAAATATCCTGGAATCCAAGAAGTAGGAAGTGGGTCCCAGGGTCTCTTCTTTTTCACACAAATTTTACAGAGCTCAGAGAGTCACTAGAGCTGCAAAGTAATTGACAATCATTTAAACACAAATGGTCTTTAACAAACCAAAAGGGTTTTCACTCTTCGTAAAAAATACTAGCCGACCGTGTTGCAGAATGAGGAGGGTGGTGCAACGTCCCCCCAATTAAATTTCAGGATTTCCCGGGATATCAACCGACCGGGTTATTTGGTTTTCATTCAGAACTTGAAATAATGGGGAGAACGCCGAAAATCATCTGAAATTTGGAACTCATAGCTGGCTAAAAAGCGCCCTGAAACCCCCCAAAGTTTCTTCGAAGGAATACCCCTTTAACATTTGACCCACTCCCCTCATTTAAGTAAGCTAACATTTTTCTCCCCTTTCTTTTGTTTAAAAAAAAACCCCATTCCCCTTTGTTATGCCCGGTGCTGCTATGTTCCCCTTTTCTGTGGGGCCCCTTCCCAACAAAATATCTAAATTATACTCAATTTTAACAAACTACCTAATTTTAAAAATCTACTTAACTAATTCCATTTCTGTTGAAAAGTTCATCCACTGGCATTTAGTTGCCCAGAGAATAAAATTCAGACTCTTTGCACAAAAACTGAAGACTTCTTTGTTACTCATTACAGTGTCCCTCAAGTTACAATGGTCTTAGGATATGGTCTTAGGATACAATAATTTCAACATACAATGGTCTTTACTGGGAAGTTGTATTTTAAAATTAAAATGTCAAGACATTTGATCTCAAAATATGATTGAAATTTAAAATAAAACCAAATTTTTTATTAAAAATTTTTTTTTTTAAAACAGTATTGGCGGGGCCTACTAGCACCTCTCTACAGTACGTCAGTAAAAACATTTCCTTTCTGCCTCTTAATGATTAGTTAGGTGCAGCAGGATTTGCAGTCTATAGCGTTTTACAGTACAGTGCAGTGCAGTTCTAATTATGTAATGCTCAAAAGGGATAAGGTGCATGCCGTGTTGGCAGTCTATAGTGCCTCCAAATTTTCAGTGGGTACTACATGTTTCTATGGCTCTTTTACATGTCCAGGGTGATGGCTCCTTTGGGGACCAGGTGAGGGCCCCATATTCCCCCGGTACATTGTTTAAAAAAGTCCCTGACCAAAGAAGCTCCTTTCTAACATAGAACAGATTTCCAAACAGTTTCCGATTTTTTGGAAGGGGGCTTGCTTTTATAAGTACAGTGGTTTCCTCAAATGAAAAGGTTCTGGGACACCCTTGTATGTTAAACCAAAATCATGGAAAATGGGGATTGGTTTTAAGGCCCAAAATGTCACCCAACATAATGTAAAATAAAGATTATAGAAAATTACACAGATAACTAATAGATAAAGCAAATTCTTCCATATAACATCAGAAGGAGCTGCTGGAAGCTGGAAAAAACTTTCTATGATAGGACAGAAGCCTTTTGGGTCATGTACTTTATCACAAAGTCCAGAAAAAAAAGAAAATGGCCCCCCTGGACCCCCTGGGGCCGCTTATCTGGCCAAAATTTAAAGCATACGGACTGTATACCACCTGTTACTGTAGGGGGGGTGCTTAATCGCCCAAACACTGCATGCACCAACCCAATACATGAAAAGCAGACAGGGCAAATTTTGTTCACATGTACTGAGAGAGGCGCTACTAGACCGCCAAACACTCATGCACCTCACTAATCGTGTAAGAGCAGTACAGGACATGTAACCCACGTACTGTAGAGGGGGGCTCTAGATCGCCAAGCACGCATGCACCTCATTTACATTTAAGACAGTAAGGGCATGAACCCACTGTACTGCAGAGAGGCGCTATAGACCAAACCAATCATGCCTGCACTTCACTAATACATGTAAAAAGCAGTACAGGGAAAGTAGTACCCGATGGGGTTTGAGGGCTCCCGTTCACCCTCACTGCCTCACCTCACAATAAAATGTAGACCAAAAACAGGACCCTGTTTAGAGCACTTACTGTAAGAGGGGGCCTACAACCACCAAACATGATGACTAACAGAAGTTTACAAGTAATATGCTAATAATTAACTTGATCGGTGTCTGGGACATTTTGTCAACCATACTCAAAGTGCAAAGGCCCAAAAAGACCCAATTTTTGTTAAAACAATTGTACGAGGCATTTAACTTGAGGGACCACTATATTAATTATCTAATTAGTTCTCCTTCATTTTCATTTTGCATTATGTTGGTGACCTTTTTGGTCTTCAGAATCAATTACCAGTTTCTCATAGAATTATGGTCATCAACATACAATGGCCATCTGAGAACTAATTAACATTGTATGTTGGGGGACCACTGTACTAGGTTACAGCCTTATTTCTATCTCCAGAATTTGATTTTGCCCCTTATTTCTTTTGGAATTCCCAGCACCATTTCACGCTCTCTAGCTCTTCTCCGCTTATGTCAGTCTCTGCTTGTTAGTAGGGTCCCTTAACAATATACTGAAAACAAAATGGCTTGGAGCCCCCGCAATCACTTGTAATCCATGGTAAAACCTGAACTGTTTCTCTGCAGTGCCATTATAGGGGAAGTGAAGAATGACACCATTCCCATTCAAATAAGTACAGGAAAATCAGATTTCACATATAGGGTACATGAAAATAAATCTTCTAAAGTTGAGAACCCCATTGAGACTTCTTATCATTCTAAAATGTACATTGTCTATGATTATATAAATGACTGTGCAAGTACAAAAAGAAGTTTTGGAAGTCAGGACACCTATTCTTATACTATTTTAAACATTTTAAGTTTTATTTTAGCATGCAACTGAGCAACATTTAAACAAAAGAAAGCCCGATGAAAAAAGGGCACAAGCTCGGGGGGGACAAAATTAAACTAGATAGGGGGGTGTTTGGGGAAAAGATAAACCATTTCAACTGGAACTTAAAAATGACATCGCTTAATTATAACATCAAAGATATTGAAGGGTTTTTTGTAGTTTTATAAAATTGTTAAATATTAAATTTAATATTACACTGAAATGTTATTCTAATTTTTTTTTTATTTTAAAAGAGCAACATGTTTTCTTATGGTATAAAATGTAAAAACCTTGTAGAAAGGGGGGGAAAAATCTTTTTTTTTTTAATTAAATTTGAAACACTACTTGAAACCAAAGTTACATAACTATATAAAAAAAAAACATAAGCATGTTTTTCCACTCTCTGACATGAAAAACAAAAAAACCTTCCCCTTTTAGGGCAATTAGGAAAAAAAAAATTATTTTATTTGCAAAAACCGAAAATGAGAAGAATTTAAGGCATTTTTAATACTTTCTGCAAAATCAAAAGTTTTTAATTTCACTAGATTACATTACTAGCCCATAGATATTCAGGTCTTTGAAGCTTCTGATTTTTTGGGAAAATTTGAGTTTAAATTTAAAACACACGTGGATTTAATTTTAAAGCCACCAGAAACACATGTTCTGTGTGTAACTCAAAGAAAAATCTAAAGAAATCAGCCAGATATCGGAAGAGAAATGTGGACTTTTACAAGTCTGGATCATCCTTGGGTCAATTTCCAATACCTGAAGGTTTCATTCATCTTTAAAACAATTTACGCAAAAACAAAAAAAATGGGAATGCCAACCACACACCCCCTCAGGGGAAAGGGGAAGGTTTTTTGGTCTCAGAGATGAAAATCATTGGGCCGACATGTTCTGTCAACCCAAAACAAAAAAAAGACCTTGTGAAGAGCTGGGAGAAACTGGGAAACAACATACACGAGTCTGTACAAATGGGTTTAAAGGCCACTTGCCCAAAAAAGCCATTACTCCAAAAGAAACATATAAAAGCCAGATTTAAAGTTTTTCAAATGTACACAAAGGGCAAAGATCACTTTTTGGAAAAAGTCCTGTGGTCTGGGCGAAATTAAGACTGAACTGTTTGCCATATCCTCGTTATGTTTTGGGGGGAAAAAGGAAAAAAGCTCGAAAGCCAAGAAACCCTCCCAACTGGGAAAACATGGGGGGGAAAACATCATGTTGTAGGTTGTTTTTTCTCAGGAGGGTGGGGCACTTCACAAAAAAGATGGGACAGGAAAAGAATTTATGTAGCAATACTGAAGCAACATCGAAAGACATCACCAGGAGGTTTAAACTTTGAGGAAAAAGGGCTCCCAAATCGACAATGACCCGAATATACTGCCAAAATGGTTCAAAATGGTTTAAGGGTAACCAAGTCAAATTTTTGGGGGTGGGCCCCAAAACCCTAATCTAATCCCCATGAAAATTTTTGGGCAAACCAAAAAAAGGCAGGTGCGAGCAAGGCACTACAAAAGGCCAGGTACACCAGTTTTTTGTCAGAGGAATGGGTCAAAAATTACTACCAACTATTTTGAGAACTTGTGGAAGGATCCAAAACGTTTGAAACCCCTCCTACTTAACGAATGAACGGGGGAAGCGGGGGATTTACCCACTGGACCACGCCGGGCTTGCTCCCAGGGGGGTAACCAAGTGCCCTCGGGCATGGGGATTTCACAAGCCTTTGATGGAAGGTTGGTGCCCCAAAAGCCACCCGGTGCACTCAGAGCAGTCCCCAGCAGGGCAGTGACCAGACAGGCCGGGAAGTGCCAAGCAGGCCCAGCAGGATAACGGAAGAGACAAAACAGACTAGAAGAAATATGTGCAGGTACAGAACAAACAGACAAAGGGGCTAAAAAGGATGCCAAGAAAAAGGTTAAAAAGAAGCCAGGTAAAAACAGATGACGGAAACAACACACAGAAAAAAGATCACGAAAAGGTAGGATCAGGAAAAGGAAAAGGCCTGACCCGGCACAAACACAGGCAGAGAACAAGGCAAGGGAAAAACTACAGAATGGAAACAGGGACAGCAGAAACAAGTAGGGAAATAAGACATTACATGGCAAAAAGTCACAGACAAAAAGGGGAGGGGACACCCTGGGAAAGCAACATGGAGCCTAACCCAAAAAGAGAAAACCACAAGGACACAAACAAAGAAGGGCAATACCAGGAACAACAGACTACACCAAGAGACAACATACCAACAACAAGGAACAGGGCCCGGGGGGTGTGAGGAGAAACAGGCTTATAAACCAACAGGGGGAAGGGGATTGGCGAGGAAGTCCAACCCGCCGCACCTGTGGAATAAAGGAAGGGAAAGATGTGGCCGCCGCCCTCTATAGAGCTACAAGGAATAGGGCAGCAGCCAAGAGGGAAAGGGGAGCAGCATGGCCAGCAAGAGAAAGCCGAAACAGCAATACAGGTGAGTAAGCAGCGGCTACAGGAGCGCTCACAGCGACACTGCAACAGGAACCAGATCTGCGATAGGAACATAGGTACGACTGCGGTTCGCAGCAGAGGCCGCAGCGTAAAGACAGGAACGTGGCACGGACCGTGACACATACAGTTTAAGGGGAATGCTACCAAATTCTAATGAAATGTATGGAAACATTTGCATTTGCAGAAAGTAAGAAAAATTCTCTCTCTCACTATTCTGGCATTTGACAAATATAAATAATTTTGTTTCCTAATTGAGCTAAAACAGGGAAGGTTTATTTCGATTTTGTAGATAGTGAAAAAAACTTTTTGATGGGGTTTTTTTATAGTGTATGTAAAGTTTTTGATTAAAATGATATTTTGGGAAGGGGGTTCCTTCAAAAAAATTTTTTGCTGTTTTTATCATAAAAAGTGTGCCAAATTTTTAAAAGGGAAATGGGTTACTGTTTTTTATACTGTAATGGCGCCCCCCTTATGTTTTTTTATCTCCTGTCTGAACAGCCACCTAATTTAGAAAGGCTGATGGTTGGCCCATGCTTAGAAGCTGGGGTCCCCCATCTGGTTTGCCTTGTCCCATGAGCAGTGATTGTTTCCCTTGCTGTGAAAAAGACCAGCAGATGGGAAACCCAATGCACTAAAAATTTTTGCTTCTTTTAAACGAATGGACAAAATTACATGGATTTTTGGGGAGAAAAAAAAAAAGAACAGCAGGAGGTGCTATAGCAAGTGTATAAAAACATATTAGGAAAAAGGGAAATTGTTATGTTTTCAGAATTTTAACAGAGAAAATTTTTTAAATTTGGGGGAAAAAACCCCTTTTTAAATTTAATTGTACCCCGGGGAAAAATTTTTTGAACTTCAATTCATTTTCCATCGAAAGGAGTATTTTTGCCCTTATTTCAGAAGCCCTAGAAATTTTAAAATTTTCTTTTAAAATCTTGTCCTTTTCTAGCTGTGATTGTGAAGAGATAAAACTTCTAATGGCAGGGCAGACTAATCTGAAATTCTTGTTGTTGCTGTTTTCTCATAATAACATAATTATTGACATAATGATCGCTCTGTTGTTCTCTGTACAGGAATAGATAAGATTAGACTAGACAATGAAGAGATCAATACAAAAAAGGATAATTGGGTAATGTTGTTTCGCACAGTGGGGGGATGGGTTCTTCAGACTTATCAGATCAAGCTGATAACACTTACACTTATCAGGCCATAGCCTGGAAGAGGAACCGTCAAGAAATCCTCACTGCAGTGCTATCAGAGCTCACAGGGGGAAGTCCCCAGAGCCCAAATCAGAAAGTATGTACATGGGGGAAATTTTAAAAAACTTTGTTTATAAAAAAAAACAATCACCCAACAAAAATAAAATCCATATAATAGTCGCATATTGCTTGTTTATATGAGAAAAAAAAGTAATGTCCCCTTTAATTGTCTTTCACTCATAAATGATTCAGATTTACAGTGTCCCCAAATGTGTTTTTAATAGAGAAAAAGAAGGGCCTTGTAACAAGGAGTTCACGTTAATCCACCTAGCTAATGTAAAAAAAAAACATAAGGCCCATTTGAGAGAGGGGAAAAGGTTTCGAAGTAATATTAGACCAAGGTAGAGCTTTATGGACAAGATATAGGAAAGTCTTTGCTCTAATAGGAGCAATAGTGTTTAAAAAATCCAATTTTTCATTTGATTTCCCAAAATTTAAATTTGATCTCAATTTCATACAAAAGTAAATCCTCCCCACCGACCAAATTTTTTGGTTTTGGGTCCCCCCCAAGGAGAGATCTTTCCCCCTTCTACGCCACTCTCGGGCCCCTCACCTAGCCAAACAATTTAAAATTTTACTCTGCAATGAAAAGAGGAGCAAATACCCCGAAACAGATGTCTTAGATGAAATTTTAAATGCTTTGGATCAAAAACCCTTTTAAATTGCAAGGCCCTGGAGCTACTTTTGAATTTTGGGGTAACCACAACCAATTTGAGTGACTGTGGAGCTCCTCAGCTCTTTTCCCATTTAAGCCTTTCCTTTTTTCAAAAAAAAATCAGTGAGGTCTGAAAAGGGGGGAAGGGAAATTCCCCACCGGGCCAAATTTTTTGGTTTACTTCCAAGGAGGATATTTTCCCCCCCCAATTCTTACAAGAATGAAAGGGCATATTTGGAAGCTTTTGGGGGGATCTAACCTAAACCCTCAAATTTTGGAGTTAGAAGACTAGGTCAGAATCACAGTGTATATGCATCAGCCCTTTAATTCAATGTTCAATTTATAGTGGTTCTGTAGTCTAAAAATGTTCAGTAATATGACAAGGGTTTGAGTAATTCCACAAATTCATAGCATTTAAAAAAATGAACCTACCGTTACTTTTGTTTTATTTTTGCGCATCAATCAGTCATGAAGGGCCTCATCACGTTGTGTGACCACAGCAGATAATCCCTGGCTGCTTCGGTGGCTACACAATGGACAACACGTCACTGAAGTGGCCAGCAATTGGCTGCCGAGGTCTGATGACGCGGCACTGGATGACACATTATCGCTCACTGAGGGTGGGTTCCCTTTTAACGGTGAGTAAGTGACAAGATTTTTTTAATTGTCCATGTATAGGATCTTTGAGTGTTTGTCCGAGTATTTAAAAAAGATACTGCTGCTGTAGGAAAATCAAAAAACGTATACTTACCTCTCCACTCTCCAGTCATTCCAGGAGCAGTCTCCTCCGTTCCTCTTTTAACCTCCATCTGTCTTTAATCGGTTTATTAGTGCTCCAATCATTGATTAGCATTCACATGCCCTTGCCTTACATGACCGCTCAGAAGTGAATGACCCTAGGAGTGGCATCAGTCAATGGCAAGTGACTACCTCAGCCAATCAGTGGCTGACCTCATAAGCCAACCACTGGCAGTCGGAACTAAAGAGAAGAATAGGGGAGACCGGTGAGTGTGTGTATTTTTATTCTACTACAGTAATTGTATCTTATTTTTTTTAAGATAACTCAGATAACCCCTTTAATTTTTGGCATCGGAAATCCTTTATCTGGATTTACTGTCCGTATATACTTCATAGCCATGAATATGGCCTCCCTGGACATTCAGTATTTTATTTAGTAACACATATTAAATTATAACTTCATTAAATTGACTAAACATCTGCTTTGCTAATCAATGTCGATACGTTACAAGCTTATAATTGCCCTTATATTATATTACATGGTATATGAGTTCAAATTGTACCAAAGCGAGAACAATTTAGTCAATTCCAATCCCAGTATTATATTCAGCGTGTTCAATCCATGCAACTGACCACAGTGTGATCACTACTTAAGTCATTTAATTCAATGAAAAGTGTAATATTATATTACACATGGATATAGGCTAGTCCATTAGGGAGCACTTATTTGTTTTTCTAGATAACCAGCTTTCCTTTTGGGCTTTTTATTTTGCCTGGACTAAACCTCCACAGACACTCAATTAAACCGCGAAAAAATAAAAAATTAAAAAAGGACGTCACTGTATGAGGATGCATGAGTCTATGTAAAACGCAAACAATTTTATATGCACATGAAGCCTTCATGTAGTATTTTTCATATTAGTTTTTAATTGTTGAGGAATATGGAATTTTATTGAAAATTAGCATGTAGAATTTTGAATATATGAAGTAATGTATTGCTATTTATTATTTTGTATATGTAATGAATTTATTATTATACATATTAATGTAAATCATATATTTATTAAATGTAATATATTTAGATGTTATTAAATTAAATTTTTTTAAATTTATTTTAGATTTGCATTTTTATTCTATTTTATTGTGAATTAATGTTAAAATATATCATACAAGACACTAAAATGCATACAAATTTATTCTGATTGCATCCTTAACATACATTAGAAATTTGAATTACTCAATATGTTAATTATTATTAAATAGCATAACATTAAACAGGTACTTACTATATTTTAGGTCCTGGTGTTGATAGTTTTTGATTTGGCCCCTTAATTTGAATTTAGCTGTACTATACAGAGGTAAAGTGTGAACACAAAGTGGGTATTTGTTCCCTGTTGCTTTCAGCTGCAAGTTATATGATGTTCATTGCTGAAATTCTTGGCAATATGGATTCAGCGTCCTTTTATAAGACCCCAGAAAATGAGATCCTCAACCATTGAGCCGCACATTGCCTTAAGAGGGCCATAAAGATCCCATGAGCATAATTAGATGTTAGAAAACAAAACAATAGCATAATTTCCTAATTAACAACACATTGCACATTGCTGTATCTGTGGGACTTAGTGCCGAATGATGTCAATTTGGAATACTGAATAGAGTCTAACTCTTTTGTCAAGAGTCCAAATTTTGGAAAATTATTGTTTTTCCAAAAGAGGATTGTATATGTAGTAGTCATATATATTGTAAATCTTTATCATTGCCATATAATGTTTTGTAGTCTCTAAATACACACTATACATTGCCAAAAGTGTGAGACTACCCCTTCTGATCAGGGGCGTAACTTGAAGCTCCTGGGCTCTAGTGCAAAAAGTGAAATGGGCCCCCAGCTACCATGCACCACTTACAATGCTGATATCTCCTTATGTGGGCCCCCTCAGGCTGCAGGGCCCATTAGCGACTGCTACCTCTGCAACCCCTATAGCAACGCCCCTGCTCCTGATTATTGGGTTTGATCATTCGCCTATACTGAAGTGCAGAGAGTCAACAAGTAAATCCCAATAGATTTATATTAGAAAATGAATCATATCAAATAGCTTGGTGATTTTTAATTTGGTTCCATCAAAGAATACCAACTTTTTTAACAAATTCATTGATTGAAGATACAAAGAAATTAGGGTTCTTTTCCAAGAGAGAAAATATGCTCTCTCATGACCCAATGAGGGATATACATGGTAAGTCAGTGTACAAGCAGTGTAAATCACTCCTCTATTGTACTCTAAGGGTATGTTCAGGCGACGTAATTGCAGGCTGTACTTCGGGTCATAATTGCGCTACAATGTGCCTGAAGTATTGCCTGCAATTACAGTAAAATCATAGCACTCATTGAGTACTATGATAAGCCAACGTTTTATCTGGGGCACAGTGGGCCACTTCTTGCCGGCGCTTATGTGCCGGGGAGAGTAAGATTGAATGGAGGCAAGGCCAGAGCACTTTAGAAGTACGCGCTGGCCAGGAGTATAGCAGAACACATAGTATGCACCGCTGTACGCCTGGAAGACGACATGTGAATTCACCCTACATCCAGGTTTTGCCTACCTACCTGAAAATGTCATGGTCTGGGTGTCTTTACATGGTTAAGGTGCTGGGTTATTTTGCAACAATGGAGAGATTCATAATCCTACATTTTAAGTGTGTCCTTTGAGAAGGTCTACGTTGCCCTCTGGCCAAATGTATTTGGACATACTGTTTATTAGTGGTAAAAGTTTGCGGTTTCCTTATGGCTTGAAGCTGTGCTGTGGCTGTGTGGGGCTGTGGACTGTTGGTCTTTGTGTTGTGCTTGCCACTTGCTTTCGTGATGGTGGTGCTGCTCTTGTTTGCTATTTTCTCTTAGTATTCGTTTTTGGGGGTGAAAGATAATTGCACTTGGAGCCTTATGTACATCAGAGGGGATGTCTTAGCATTGTAGAACTGTGCCATAGTGTTCACTGGGTGAGGTGAACATAGGCTATGCAAGCCTCACTTTGACAATAACCTGGGGTATTAGCATAAGCAAGTTTCGGGCATTGGCAACCACAGGAGAGGAGTGTGTCAGAGAGACCCAATAAAAGACTTGGCATAGGCAGCATTCAAAGATATTGCCAGTAGCTGTGAAAAGGTGTGAGTGAGAAGGAGCCACAAGAGAGAACAACACCTCAATAGCAATGCACCACTTAAAGGGGTTGTCCACTATAAGGAGAACTTTAAAGAGAACCTGTCACATAGATTATGCCCCCCTTTCTGAGGACCGAACAAGCTAGTGTCAGACATGCTGTTTCCAGCGCTGTGTCCCTCATTCTGTAAGGTGAAGCAGTTTTAGAGCATTTAATGCTCAAATTTGGCAGTTTTTAGCCAGAAAAGAGTCCGGCTTATTCATGAGCAAGTGTTAGCCCCACCCACTCAAGGCTAACCCCACCCACCTGACAGTTATATACATGTTACTACCTATTCAAAGTAATAGGTTACTCAATTGTCAGGTGAGCGGGGCTAGCCTCAGGTGGGCGGGTCATGAATTCAACAGACTCTTGTCATGACTCTTTTCTGGTAGAAAACTATAAATTTGGGCATTAAATACTCTAAAACTGCTGCACCTTACAGAATAAGGGAAACAGTGCTGGAAACAGCAGCTCTGACACTGGCTTGTGATGTCCTCAGCAAGGGGGGAATGAACTATGTGACAGGTTCTCTTTAAGATCTTTAGAAAGTATTTCATATTTAATCGTACAATTTTCTAATACATTAATGTAATAAAAATTCGGCCCCTAAACTTATTTTAGACAATTGCAGTATACCCCTATCTAGAAAAAAAATGGTATAGCCCACATTCCTGGCTATAGTAATGACTGCCATGGAGCCATTGTTTGGACAAAACAGTCATGTGACCATCACACAGGTTATGTGTCACCTGGTACCCAAGTACCAATAGATTGAGGAGCAGAACTTTTCCACTATTACTACATTCAGCAGCGTCTTATTATGTGACCAATACACAGGTCATGTGAACCCTGGTATCCAGGTAACAGTAGTGTATGGAGGAGCAGAACTTCTCCAGTATCAGTACCTCCAACAGGGTCTTATCATGTGATCCCCACACAGGTCATGTGATCCTGATATCCAGGAACCAGTAGTGTATGGAGGAGCAGAACTTCTCCAGTATTATTACCTCCAGCAGTGTCTTATCATGTGACCAGTAGCCAGGTCACGTGACCCTGGTATTCAGGTAACAGTAGTGTATGGAGGAGCAGAACTTCTCCAGTATTACCACCTCCAGCAGTGTCTTATCATGTGACCACCACACAGGTCATGTGACCCTGGTATCCAGGTAACAGTAGTATATGGAGGAGCAGAACTTCTCCAGTATTACTACCTCCAGCAGCATCTTATCATGTGACCACCACACAGGTCATTGACCCTGGTATCCAGGTAACAGTAGTGTATGGAGGAGCAGAACTTCTCTGGTATTACTACCTCCAGCAGCATCGTATTATGTATATCAGTGTCTGTGGAGAAGCAGCTTGCACATTCTTACTTATTTCACTGAGACCATGACACCTTGTGCCTTTTCACAGTGTATATGATCAGCATGTCAAGTGTAAATGGTATACAGAGCAAATGTAGTCCAAAAGAGACTGTTTGCCTTATAGACCACTATGGTTCCACTGTGGTATATAATAGGATCTTAATAGAGATCACCGGCATAGTTTAATACATAAGATTTTAATAGAACATTAATGAGTTTCTTAGCTCTTAATCCAGGTTTACTTTAAAAGTAACTGAAACATAGAGAATGCAATAGATTTGTTAAAGAATCTGTGAACAAAACTAATTTATCTTTATAAATCAGAGAAATTTGTGTGGATGTGAAGAAAAAACCCTATAAACAACCTGTACTGAATTCAAGGCTTATGTGAACAACAGTAGGGGGGCTGTTTAGGCACCCATAATAAGAAGTTATATTCGCTCACCAAGGGCTGCAAAACAGTCACAGTTACAATATGCCCATCAGCATTTAAAGGGGTTTTGCCACGATCATTTCATACCTCCTGCATCTAGCTCTTCAGCTCCATGTGCTTAGAAGGGGGCGTGTGTGATTTGTTTGAACTGCATATCATGTGACTCAGCAGGATGACATCACCAGGCCTTTTCTCTTTTTAACTACACTGTAGCTCAGAGATAACATTTTTGCTTTACAGCACAAGGGTCCTTGGTTCAAATCCCTGCAGGAACTTAACCTGTGGATTTTTTTTCCTCTTTATCAATGCACAGACCTCATTGTGGTTTCTTTTTTTTTTTAACTAATTACTAACTAGTCCAAAGGACAGGAGTAGAATGACAGCACCCGCGATTTGAAGAACTCAGTAGCTGCCTGAGAGGAGAGGTGATGTCTGAGCATGTCTGACCAGGACTGAGGAGCTCTCAGCCCTGGTCATATCCCCTGGAGATGAGCTGTAAATAATGGATCACTAAAGGAGCAGCTAAAACAAAAACGGTGCAGAATTTTTAATAATGATGAATGGTGAAAATGTTTATTATTTAATTATCAAACTTCCCACATCAATTTTACTTTGTGGCAAAACCCCTTTAAGGAAATGTCAAAACTGCTATAACTAAATAACTTGGAGTTATGAGTCCAAACTCAACTTTATTGTCTCAACTATAAACATGATGTTTTGAGAGGAGTGAACAAAAACTATGCCTTTCCAATATCACAATGAGTATAAGAGTACGGCCACATGGCACTGACAAAATACCGACTGGATTATCCAACTGGTATTTTGTTGTTTTTTGAGTGTAAAGGGGGACGGTTTCTGACCGTGGTTTGTGGATTCAGCCATTCCCCTTTGCACTGAACAGTTCATGTTCTGCCCAAAAACCAGGCTGAAGAATGAACATGTTCAGAGTTTTTTTAGATAGTCAGATTTGCCGTCAGAAAATCCAAGCTGTGTAGATTACAGCTCAGATTTTTTATTAAAGTCTCTAAGGAGGGTTGACAGTCAGTTTACAGATGGTTTTCAAACCAGAAAACCATCTGAAAATCCAACTGAAAACCATTGCCGTGTGGACTTACCCTTATGCTAAAGTTGATGCTCTACTGGCTGTAGACAAAAGTTAATTTTCTGAAGTAGACATTGCGATCTCTGGGTCTAAGCATCACTGGGTCACTTTGCACTCAGTTTCTTCTAGACAAAAAACAAGCCCTTATACATTTATGTTGACTGAAAACTAAAAGAAGTCATGGCTCTTGGAAGGCAAGGATTAAGAAAATATGGAAACGAAAAATCAAAATCCCCAGACCTGGTGAGAGTCATGATTCTGTAATAAGAAGATAACCAGTGATGTAAACACAAGCTATACATTGGCTAGTAGTAACTTTTCCATATTGCTGAAACAGATTTTGGATATTTTTGCTACTTATATAAATGGAGTAATACTTTCAAAACTATGGCATATGATAATCTATGCTCATGTGTGTTTAATCCCTATTTCCTAGCACATAAAAAATACAAAAAATACCTGTATGTATCGGAACGCTCATTAGATGACTAGTTGACGCCACTGTTGTTTAGATGCTGCCAGTTTTTACTGTTACCAATGTGATAGACCACAGTTTCCATTATTTCTCTCCCTCCTTAAAGTCATTGCTGTATTTACAGTCTCCTGCATACCTCCCTATAATAAACTATAAGGGTGAGTTCACACTGCGTTTATCCAGCGTATAGTGATGTGTTATAACCCCCATTTATGTAACTGGTTGCGCCGCGGTCTGGGCCACGGACCGCGGTCGCACCCGTGTTCCCCATAACGGGTTCCCGGCGTGGACAGGGGGCGCCGAGGGCCGCACGGCCGGCCGCGGCGCCACCCGTTCCATCCACTCACCTGGCCTTGCTCCCGTCAGGTCCTCGTCACCTGCCGGCCGGAATGCGCATGCGCGCCCCCTGGCGCGCGCGCGCTGGTCCTTGTGAATTTAAAGGGACAGTGCGCCGGTAATTGGGTAATTACCGGGCGCTGTTCCTATATAAGTGTTGCACCCACGTCACTTCCCTGCTGGATCTACGTTGCCCCGAGCCTTAGTGAAAGCATTCCTTAAAGTGTATTCCTGCTTTACCGTGTACCAGACCTCTCGCTACGTTTCCCGACTCCGAACCTCTGCCGCCTGCCCTGACCTTCTGCCTGTCCACGACCACGAACCATTGCCGCCTGCCCTGACCTTCTGCCTGCCCACGACTACGATTCTCGGACTACGATTCTGTACCACGCTGCACCTCGGCCGCCACCACAAGCAAGTCACGTCAGGGGGAACGACCTGGTAGCCTCACGCCGCAGCAAGTCCATCCTGCTTTGCGACGGGCTCTGGTGAAAACCGGGGGCTACTTAGATTCCGTTCCCTGGTGTGGCTTAACTACCATCGCTTGCGGTGGTCCGGCGGATCCACTACCCAGCCGTCACAGTTAGATCCAGCCATGGATCCCGCCAAGGTGCCCCTGCCAAGCATCGCGGATCTTACGACGTTGGTTGCCCAGCAGTCGCAGCAAATCGCACAACAGGCACAGCAGTTGGGCCAGCTCTCCGCCATGATGCGTCAGCTCCTCGCATCCCAGCAACAGTCTCCACCTGCGGCCCCGTCGGTGACTCCGTCTACGTCAGCCGTTCCATTGGCTACCGTGGGACCCAAGCTTCGGCTCCCCTTACCCATCAGCTTTGCCGGGGATCCCAAGCTCTGCCGGGGTTTCATTACCCAGTGCTCTATGCACATAGAACTGATGGCGGATCAGTTTCCCTCGGAGAGGTCTAAGGTGGCCTTCGTGGTGAGCCTACTATCCGGGAAGGCCCTGGCTTGGGCGACTCCCCTCTGGGACAGGAATGATCCTGTGACTGTGGATCTACAGACCTTTCTCCAGGAATTCCGCACCGTCTTCGAGGAGCCGGTGTATGCTTCCTCTGCTGAGACCGCCCTCTTGAGCCTTCGTCAAGGCGACTCCTCTGTGGGTGACTATGCGGTACAGTTCCGTACCCTGGCCTCGGAGCTCACGTGGAATGATGCCGCCCTCTGTGCCACTTTCAAAAAGGGCCTGTCCAGCCGGGTAAAGGACGCTTTGGCAGCAAGAGACCTCCTGTCCTCCCTGAGTGAACTAATCCTGCTAGCAACTCGGATTGATATAAGGTTCGCAGAGAGGCAGGAAGAGCTGCGTCAGGAAAGAGACTCTGCACGCCCCTGTCGCCGGTTTCACCTGGCCCCGATTTTTCAACATCCTCCATTGCTGGCCCCTCAAGCCTCTGAGGTGGAACCCATGCAAGTGGACCGGGCCCAGTTATCGGAGCAGGAGCTGAACCGTCGCCGAACCAAGAAGCTATGTCTCTACTGCGCCAGCCCGGACCATTTCCGCAGAAGCTGTCCGCTACGTTCCCAGCGTCCGGGAAACGCTCACACCTAGGTGCCGTAGGAGAGGCGGTCCTAGGTGCAGTTTCCCCCTCTCCACGTCTGATGATGCCAGTGGAGGTGACTACTGATGCTGGTCCGTCGTTCCGGAGTTCTGCTTTCCTGGACTCAGGCTCTGCCGGGAACTTCATCCTTGCCTCATTGGTAACCCGGTACCGCATACCTGTTGTCCGGCTGGAGAAGCCTCTGCTTATTTCTTCGGTCAGTGGGGAGCTCCTCAGTGACCCCATCCAGTACGTAACCCGGCCAGTGACACTCCGTGTGGGGGCGCTACATAAGGAGAAGATCGGGTTCCACGTTCTGTCCCGTGCTTCCTCGGCGATCCTCTTGGGGCTTCCCTGGCTGCAACGTCACGCCCCTACGCTCGATTGGAAGACAGGCGAAGTCCTGCGTTGGGGACCGGAATGCCAGAACCATTGCTTGGAGGTACCATGCCCGGTGCCTACCACTTTTCCGCCTCCGCTTGTCAAGCCGTTGCCAGACCTGCCGGCCGAGTACCAGGACCTTGGGGATGTATTCTCCGAGAAAGAGGCCGATTCGCTGCCACCACATCGGCCTTACGACTGTCCTATTGACCTCCTCCCAGGAACCAGTCCACCCCGGGGGAGGGTCTACCCGCTGTCCGTGCCAGAGACTCAGGCCATGTCGGCCTACATTCGGGAGAACCTGCAGAAAGGATTCATTCGTAAGTCCTCCTCCCCAGCCGGAGCCGGGTTTTTCTTCGTGCAGAAGAAGGATGGTTCCCTCCGTCCGTGTATAGACTACAGGGGTCTAAATAAGATCACCGTAAAAGAACGCTACCCTCTCCCACGGATCGCAGAGCGGGTTGACCGTCTCAAGGGGCTAAAGTGTTTTCCAAGTTGGATCTGCGAGGAGCCTATAACCTCGTCAGAATTCGGGAGGGGGACGAGTGGAAGACGGCGTTCAATACCCGAGATGGACATTTTGAGTACCTCGTGATGCCCTTTGGGCTCTGTAACGCTCCAGCGGTGTTCCAAGAACTCGTCAACGATGTCTTCCGGGATCTCTTGTACACCTGCGTCATAGTGTACCTAGATGACATCCTGATTTTCTCCCCTGATCTTCAGACTCACCGGGCCCAAGTACGCCAGGTTCTGCAACATCTGCGCAGCAACCGACTGTACGCCAAGCTGGAGAAATGTTTATTCCATCGGACCAGCCTACCTTTCCTCGGCTACATAGTCTCGGCTGAAGGCCTAAAGATGGACCCGGCAAAACTCTCTGCGGTGCTACAATGGCCCCGTCCTGTCGGTCTTCGGGCGATACAGCGCTTCCTGGGCTTCGCAAATTATTACCGGCAATTTATTTCCCACTTCTCCACCTTGGTGGCTCCTATCGTGGCCCTTACTAGGAAGAATGCGAACCCGAGATGTTGGCCTCCGGAGGCTGAGAAGGCGTTTGTGGATCTAAAGACGGCCTTCTCCACTGCTCCTGTCTTGGTCCGGCCTGATTCCGAGAGACCGTTCTCTTTGGAGGTGGATGCCTCTTCCGTGGGGGCAGGGAAGGTCCTCACACAGAGAAGTTCCAAAGGCAAGATTCGCACATGTGGGTTCTTCTCTAAGACCTTTTCGCCGGCTGAGCGGAACTATGCCATTGGGGACCGGGAACTCTTGGCCATCAAGTTAGCCCTAGAGGAGTGGCGACATCTGCTGGAGGGGGCTCGTCACCCAATCGACATCTTTACAGACCACAAAAATTTGTTGTACCTTCAGACGGCCCAACGTCTTAACCCTCGCCAAGCCCGGTGGTCTCTTTTTTTTTCTCGGTTTGATTTTCGTATACATTTCCGGCCTGCTGAGAAAAACGTCAAGGCTGATGCCCTCTCTCGTGCCTCGGACGTGGTCGGTGAAGAACCCGTGTCACAACACATCATTTCCCCCGAACGGTTGGTTCACGTGGCTCCCGCAGGTCTCCAAAACATTCCTACGGGCAAGACTTACGTGCCGCTGGCACTCAGGAGGAAGATTCTGGAGTGGGGGCATAGCTCCTTTGTGGCTGGTCATCCCGGAGCTCGGAAGTCTTATGCTTTGATCTCGCGGCACTACTGGTGGCCGACTCTAGCACAGGATGTCAAGGACTTCACCCTCGCCTGTGTCACTTGTGCTCGGAACAAGGTCCCACGCCACAGGCCCGCAGGTCTCTTGCATCCGCTGCCCGTGCCGGAAATCCCTTGGACGCACATAGCGATGGACTTCGTCACAGACCTACCAGTCTCCTCTGGGAATTCAGTCATCTGGGTCGTGACGGACCGGTTCTCAAAAATGTCCCACTTTGTGCCTCTCCCTGGCCTGCCGTCTGCCCCACAATTGGCTAATCTTTTCTTCCGGCATATCTTCCGGCTTCATGGACTACCCTCACACATTGTCTCCGACCGCGGTGTTCAATTTGTTTCCCGATTTTGGCGTGCATTGTGCTCCCGTCTGCAAGTCAAGTTGGACTTTTCATCGGCATACCACCCTCAGTCCAATGGGCAGGTGGAGAGAGTGAACCAGATTCTGGGAGAATACCTGCGCCACTTTGTGTCCGGACGTCAGGACAACTGGACCGAGCTGTTCCCGTGGGCTGAATTTGCGTATAACCATCGGGACTCGGAAGCTGCCGGCGTCTCCCCATTCTTTGTAGTCTATGGCCGCCATCCGCACCTCCCCACCCCTGCCTCCTGACTCGGATGTGCCCGCTGTCAACGACCAGGTTCGGGATATCAAGGCCATCTGGCAGGAGACGCAATGTTCTCTACTTCGGGCCTCTGCCCGTATGAAGTCTCAGGCAGACAAAAGGAGAAGACCTGCTCCGACGTTTCTCCCTGGGGACCAAGTTTGGCTCTCCTCAAGATATGTGCGCCTGAAGGTCCCTAGTCTTAAATTGGGCCCTCGCTTCCTCGGACCCTTCAAGGTTCTTCGGCAGTTGAACCCGGTGACATACAAGCTTTGTTTGCCTCCATCTCTCCGGATCCACAACGCATTTCATGTATCCCTCCTTAAGCCTCTGGTTCTGAACCGGTTCTCTCGGAAGAAAGTGACGCCTTCCCCAGTAGCCGAATCCACTGACATCTTCGAGGTAAAGGACATTTTGGCTATGAAAACGGTCAGAGGGAGACGTTTCTTCCTCGTGGATTGGAGGGGCTTCGGACCCAAGGAGAGATCCTGGGAGCCTGAATCTAACATCCTGAATCGGGATCTCATCCTCAGATTTCTGCAGCCTAAAAAGGTGGGGAGGCCTAAGGGGGGGGGTACTGTAACGGGTTGCGCCGCGGTCCGGGCCACGGACCGCGGTCGCACCCGCGTTCCCCCTAACGGGTTCCCGGCGTGGACGGAGGGCGCCGCGGGCCGGCCGCGGCGCCACCCGTTCCATCCACTCACCTGCCCTTGCTCCCGTCAGGTCCTCGTCACCTGCCGGCCGGAATGCGCATGCGCGCCCCCTGGCGCGCGCGCGCTCGTCCTTGTGAATTTAAAGGGACAGTGCGCCGGTAATTGGGTAATTACCGGGCGCTGTTCCTATATAAGTGTTGCACCCACGTCACTTCCCTGCTGGATCTACGTTGCCCCGAGCCTTAGTGAAAGCGTTCCTTAAAGTGTATTCCTGCTTTACCGTGTACCAGACCTCTCGCTACGTTTCCCGACTCCGAACCTCTGCCACCTGCCCTGACCTTCTGCCTGTCCACGACCACGAACCATTGCCGCCTGCCCTGACCTTCTGCCTGCCCACGACTACGATTCTCGGACTACGATTCTGTACCACGCTGCACCTCGGCCACCACCGCAAGCAAGTCACGTCAGGGGGGACGACCTGGTAGCCTCACGCCGCAGCAAGTCCATCCCGCTTTGCGGCGGGCTCTGGTGAAAACCGGGGGCTACTTAGATTCCGTTCCCTGGCGTGGCTTAACTACCATCGCTTGCGGTGGTCCGGCGGATCCACTACCCAGCCGTCACAATTTACTTTTGTCGTCTTCTCATAGCTCTCAATGAGTGGTGGAAAACAAGGAATGGGCTGAGCAGGAAGTCGATGGCTACCTGCTGCTCCATTGTTTTTCACTATCTGTGCATTCTGAGAATGCACAAACAATTAAATAAACACTGCTGACCCAAGCATCTTTGGCATGTGCCCTGGAGTCCCAGGACATACCTCCAACCCCTCGGGGACCCTAAGTGATGGGGGCAAATTCACTAGAAAAGGAGATGTTACCAGGATGGTTAATGAAAGAAGGAAACAGGGGAGACCAAAGACCCATCGGTTGAAGACCATTAGAAATGACATGGGAATGACTATCAAGCAATTGAAAGAAGCTGTGGGAAATAGGGAAGCATGGTGAGCTGGTCTTTAGAGTATCCAAGGGGTGGACACCACTGAATTGTTAGAAGAAGAAGAATATATATACATATATAAAATAATTGTCATTATTATTATTATTTTATATATTTTTTAATTTTATATTTGCAGTCTGCTAGTTTATAGGTCATGATATAACGGTATTTACACTATTTTCTATTACATAGTAATTGCTTAAATGCCTTTCTTATTTCTCGGTTTCTCATACTGTATATAATAGGGTTAATAAATGGGGTCAGAACAATGTATAAAAGAGACTTCAGTTTATTTTCATTAAGCGTACTCTCCTCCACCGGAAATACGTAGATAGTGATAATAGTACCATAGTAGGTGCTCAGTGTGACCAGGTGGGAACTGCAGGTGGAGAATGCTTTCTTTCGGCCGCTCACTGTAGAGATCTTAAGAATAGATATAAAAATACAAGTGTATGAGCAAATGACGAACACAAATGGAAGAACAATAAGGAGTATAGTAAAGATAAAGTCTTCCCATGTAACTAAAGAAGTATCCGAAGAAGCAATTTTTAAGATGGGTGCAAAGTCGCAGAAAAAATGGTCAATGGTGTTGGAACTGCAAAACGTCAATTGAGACAAGGAAACCATTTCACTTGGCATTAGGAGGATTCCTGTAGCCCAAGACCAAAAAACTAGATAATTACAAACTTTGTGATTCATAACAGAAGAATAACGTAAGGGGAGGCAAATGGCTATATAACGGTCAAAAGACATCATAGTAAGCACTAAGGACTGAGCAAACACTGAGATACAGTGAAAGTAGTACTGGGTAAAGCAACCATTGGTAGATATTTCAGCACCTTCCATGATGATGACATACAACATGCTAGGTATAATATTTGTTGTGAACAATACATCGGCCAAAGCCAAATTCTTCAAGAAAATGAACATAGGAATATCCAGATATTGAACAAGTGAAACAGAAATGATGAGCATGAAGTTTCCAGCTAATATAACAACGTATATGATCAGGAACAAGGAAAAGAGTAGAAACTTAAAGGTCTGATGAGTCTTGAATCCAGTAAGTAAGAAATCAATGACCATGGTTTGATTGTCACTGCACATGATTAGAGGATCTGTAATTATACAAAGGTTGAAAATTAGATAGCAACTAAATTCACAGTATTAATTACAGTTTACAGAATCCCATACTAAAGCTGCAATACAAAGGAATCCCAACTGCATGGCCAAATCTCTTTATAATTTCCCAAGGTACCAATCAATCATATAAGGTGGGGTGGGTGGGGAATTGTGCCCTATTCTTTACCCTTTACAATCTTTTAAGACATCACCCCGCTGCCTGTACTCTTCCACTTCAAGTGAACCCCAACCCTACTGCAATTTCTTTAAACACTGTCCTGGTCTCTCCTAGGCTCAATCCTAAGTCTGGTGGAAGGGCTGCCATCATTCATCTATTAACGGTCTCAGGGCCCCATACAGCCAAATCAAATGGAGCCCCACCCATTATTAGTTCCTATTTGTTAACATATCAGTGGGCCCCTTTTTGATTAGGGCCCCTGACAGGAGTACTGACCGTACTGCCCTATTGGCACCCCTGTCTGGTGGTATTGGTACTTCAGTTGAATATCTTCTACGTCACATGGATATGATTCATGAATAAATGTCTAAAACAAAATGTTTACTTGAATTAATTATTGAGCACCGATAGAAACATACTATGATGTGGCTGACGACAAATTTACTCTATGGATCTGACAATGAATCTTAGAACATGAAATCAATGTAAGAAAAGGGAGACTAGAACATTTCTTCCAACTCTACTATTCCTATCAATATTCTATAATGGGTATATAGCCATCATGAGGTGGAGTTCATTGCTAAAGACACATCAGAGTTGGGAAAAATTTTATGCTTTAGTATTTTGACAACAAAAAACTTTATTTGACTCTGCACATCCAAAAGCATTTTTTGAAAAAAACGTAAACATAGGTGCACACTGGCAAGGCAATAACATACATCTATTCCAAATATCAGTGGCACACTAAAAACTAAGTAAAACATCAAAGGTATATAGGAATTTGTTTGAAAATGCATTACTGCTAAGGAATTATGAAAACCTGGGATTCTTAGTTCACAGTTTTGATCAAAAATGTTTAAGCTCACCTCCCAATTGCATCAAGGGGATCCCAGCAAAATGCTTTTGGATGTGCAGAGTCAAATAAAGTTTTTTGTAGTCTGAATGAGGAGTGGCAGCCTCATTGGCTTTTACACTCTGCCGCCTCTTTTAACCAGTGCAGGATTATTCAGTAGCAGGTTCTTTTCACTCCCTGAAATGTTGTAGTCTGAACAGGTTCCTAGAGAGGTAACATTTTAGTGTTAGGAACTCACCTGTGCTGGGATCCCCATGACGCAATTGGGAGGTGAGCTTAAAAATTTATGATCAAAACTGTGAACTAAGAATCCCAGGTTTTCATAATTCCTTAGCAGTAATGCATTTTCAAACAAATTCTTATATATCTTTGATGTTTTACTTAGTTTTTAGTGTGCCACTGATATTTGGAATAGGTTTAGTATTTTGACACACTTGGGTTAACTTGAATTACAGGGTTTCCCAATAATCCTCTAAAAGGAGTTGTGCAATATTAGGCATATTCACATCGAATTATGATAAATGATAAGTATTTTGTGTTCCCACTGTAAATCCATTGGCTTCAATAGGCTAATCTTACAAGGATATTAGAAACTGTCCACAGCTTCCCCCAGTAACCACAGCTGATCACCAGGGTTTTTTTTACACTAAATCCATGGTGATCAGCTTATATATAGCTGGGAGCAGGCTCGGACTGGCCTACGGGGGAGTAGCGGAAACCCTTGGTCGGCTCCTGGGTATGGTGGAGCCCTTTCAGGAAGAAAGGCAGAGTAAAAAAAAAAAAGTGAGATGGCATGATGCAGAGTGTAAGAGTGTAAAGTAGCTGTAGAATGGACCTCAAGAATCAACTCCACTGGTGGGCCCCAAGAATCAACTCCACTGGTAGAACCCCAAGAATCAACTCTACTAGTGGGCCCAAAGAACCAACTCCACTGGTGGGCCTCAAGAATCAACTCCACTGGTAGACTCCAAAAATCAACTCTACTGGTGGGCCTCAAGAATTATCTCCAGTGGTGGGCCTCAAGAATCAACTCCACTGGTGGGCCTCAAGCACCCCAGTTCAACACTGCCTGGGAGGCTTCATTTTGAGAAGAAGTTTTCCAGTTGGGACAGCACTTATGTTAAAACTTTGATAAAAAGAAAAGATTAGTATGAAGTTTTCAATGCTCTGCTGAAATGTTGCCTATGAACAATCCTTTTATTTAATGGTGGCCTAAAATGAGATCAGACATATGATATCCATGGCTGTATTTCAGATATGAGTCCTTGATAGGAAGCAGAACTGGACACAATACATTTCATGTAGGCTTCAGCGGAGTTTGTTTTATTTCATAGTGAACAAAAAGTATTTAAAAAGTTTTGTTGTACTTCAAACATTAAATGTAATCTAAGGCGATAATCATTTCAATGGAAAATAAATGTATAGGCTATCTTCACTTTGCTGGTAATCAGTGAGGGGGTGTTCAGATAATGTTAGTGATATATGCTTACCTCATACACCAGGAAAAGCTACTGGTGTACACCTCCAACATAGGGCCTCAAAGTACTCCACTATATAAGGATATAGTGGAATATGTCACCCATAAGGCTACATTAATTACCAAGAAAAATGCATACTGTATACCATTCTTTGGTATACCATGCTATATTTTTCGTTGTATGATGCCATATTGTGTCCTAATCCAGGTAAAAAAAAAGGATTCTCTGTGGGCCTCAGTTGGGCAAAAAAAGCCCAATGGATAACCCTGCATCTACACTGGGACTGGGAGCTCTTCCTGGAGTAACGTTATCGGAATACCTCCTTAATTACAGCCAAAATAAGTAATAATAGAGAACTCAAAAACTACATCTTCAGTACATATTGGAAATTTCAATTTACTGCTCATTGGCTGAGGTTATCAGGCCCTGCTTTCTGTGCAAAGACAGGTGAGGGTGTCAAAAATTAGTCCATTCTAGGGGTGGATGGTCCCCTAAACATTACTGTCTTTTTAAGGGCAACCAAATATTCACCGTATTGGCTATTCCTTTACTGTCCTCCAGAGGATATTGACTTAACATAAAGAACTAACTCAGTTTGAAATGCGTAAGTGTAAGCAGGACAACATATTCAGGTTTTATCTCTTGTACCATATGGATTAAAAAAAGTTTTTTATTTATATGCCTGCTGGAATATCATCATATTTACAAGTTAACATAACGTGGTGCCAACTGGCTATACACTGGTACTAGGTATAGCATTGCTACAGTATATCCGTATGAAAGTAAGTTTGAATACATGTTCTGAAATAAAGATTTATTTAAAGGCTGATATTTCATAGTTTTATGAAAGAACAGAAAAAGGAAAGGTATACATAAAATAGAATAAGGCATATTAGCTATAGTGCGTTTAAATGCATGTAGGTGTATCTTAAGTCAAGTAGGAATGGTTATAGGGGCCGGTAAAATATCAAGTTTTGACCACACAAAGAACACGTGTCTCCCATATAAAAGATGTTATAAGGAAAAGTGTGAGATCATCCATAATAAGAGGGCATCGTGGAAAAAAAGGTTTCTACATAAACATAGAATGGATTCTTCACTGTAAGAGCAGTGAGACTGTAGAACTCCTTGCCAGAGGAACTTGTCATGGTGAACTAATTAAAAAAGTTCAAACAGTGTCTGGAGCATTTCTGCAGTGCAAAAAAAGTTATAGTGACCAGGATTCTGGAGAAGGGTCTGGATACATTTCTAGATGTAATGATATAACAAGTTATAGTGACCGGGATTCTGGAGAAGGGTCTGGATACATTTCTAGAGAATAATAATATAACAAGTCATAGTGACTGGGATTCTGGAGAAGGGTCCGGATACATTTCTAGAGAATAATAATATACCAAGTTATAGTGTCCTGTATTCTGGAGAAGAGTCTGGATACATTTCTAGATGTAATAATATAACAAGTTATAGTGACCGGGATTCTGGAGAAGGGTCTGGATACATTTCTAGATGTAATAATATAACAAGTTATAGTGACTGGGATTCTGGAGAAGGGTCTGGATACATTTCTAGATGTAATAATATAACACGTTATAGTGACCAGGATTCGGGAGAAGGGTCTGGATACCTTTCTCTATGTTATAATATCACAAGTTATAGTAACCGGGATTCTGGAGAGGGGTCTGGATACATTTCTGGAGTGTAATAATATAACAAGTTATAGTAACCAGGATTCTGGAGAGGGGTCTGGATACATTTCTAGATGTAATAATATAACAGGTTATAGTGACCAGGATTCGGGAGAAGGGTCTGGATATATTTCTACATGTAATAACATGACAAGTTATAGTGACCGGGATTCTGGAGAAGGGTCGCTGATCCAGGGATTATTCTGATTGCCAGTTTGGAGGCGGAAAGGAATTTTTTCCCTAAAATGAGGACAATTGGCATCTACCTCATGAGGGTTTTGCCTTCCACTGGATGAACACTATAGGACAATAGGCTGAACTGGATGAATGTTTTTTCTTTCTTCAGTCTTACAAACTATGTAACTATGTCATTATCTTTCATTTCTTAATAAGGACTTGGAAAACAAAATCTGCTATTTGCTATACATCAATATTGTGGGACAATATATGAGTTCCACAATCTTTAAACCAAAACCACACTATCCTCCCAGAAAGGTATGACGACTGTCGCACCATCCTGTGTAGAAGCTTCTCTGTATTATAATCTTGACGTCTTGTGAAGAAAGAAGCAATGGTTAATGCAGAAAGATATCAGAAATATATGTAGAAAAACCTGCTGCAGTCTACAAGATAACTGTCATTTGGTTTAGTTTCCATAAAGATATTTGGGAAACTATTAGACACAAATAAGAGAAAACTTAAGGGAGACTTTAACATTTACGGCCTATCATTAGAATAATTCATCAATGTTTGATCACAGGAATCAAAAATCTATGACCCCCTTTCATCAGTACAAAGCAGAGCCATAGCTCTTGGCTTCCTTTATTGTTTGCACACCATCCTGTGTATAATGGAAGCAAAGCCTAACACCTGGAATTGGCTGGTTCTGGACAGATCGAGCTGCAGTATTGAGCACAAACTCCCATGCAGATGTGCTGATGTGTGTGGGTACACAATGAAGGGGAACCACCCTCTCAGAAGACAGAAAATTAGACAAAATATTTTGTTGAATAAATCCAGGTTTACTTGACTAAAGACTTTTTTTTAGATGTTTACCAAAAATTACATTTCGGAATCTACGGGAATGTTCACACGACATATTTGTGGTGCATACTTTGGCACGTAATTGTTATGTAATGTGCCCGAAATACGCCCCACAAACTCACAGCATTCATTGAGTACTATGATAATTGGACGGGAAAGTGAATGGGAGCTGGGCCGAAGCACTGTTGGAAGTATGCTCTGGCCAGCTCGTACTTCCAACAGCAGGCTATAGCGGCGTGCACAGGTATGTGCCGCTATACACCGTGTGAACATACCCTACCACCTATGATATGTGAATGTCTACAAAAAAAAAATTAAAGGGACAGCTATAGATCTCCTAACTGAACTGAATCATAATTAAATTATTGTTAATAAAATAAATGCAAAAAATTATTTCTATATATACTTACACGTTTTTGAAGATGTATAAATGTCTGGTCCCCTGGTTCTGGCATTAAAGAATTTTTAGAAAAACACATACTAGTCTCTGCTGGGCACGTACATTCAAGTCATGGCTTTGTAAGTGTCAGATAAAGCAGAGGGTTTTCACTTATATATACTGCCTCCGCCCCATCTGGGCCACCCCAATTGCAACTCCAAGTGTAGTAAATATTATAGCACAGTCCCTGGAGTGTAATTAGGGAGGAAGGAAAACAGAAGATCCTGTAAATTAATTATTACAATAAGCAACTTATTCTCCCAACATCTTTTTCACCCATGTAGGCAATCAGTGGCTACAGCGCTGTGCCATTCACAAGAAGACAGAAGGCAAACAGAAGACCAGTGAGAGCCAGCGCAGGAACAGAGGTAACGAGGAAGGTTTATTTTTGGTTTATTGGCAAACAGCAGCTTATTAATTGATTTTTAGATGAACTGGACAATCCCTTTAACCACTTAACGACCGCCACTTATCTTTCTAAAAACGTCACTGCAGAATAAGGGTTTTTCGGCGCTAGAAGCCGCAGCCCTGTTCCCAGCACAGCCTCTGCAAGTGTCGGGGAGTGGGCACTTGCAGAGGCTGTGCTTAACCCTTTGATTGCTGCAGTCAGTGACCTTGGCATAATCAAAGGGCTTTCCCCTGCTCTGTTGGGTGATCGGGACTCCAGTGACCCAACAGAGCCCGGGGAACAGCTGCACAGTAAGCCCTGGGGATCTAGAGTAGCACCAGGCTGTCTGTGTAACAAGCCAGTGATCAGCTAACTGATACAGATTTATAATGTATTAAAACATTGTGCAATAGTTATCCCTTCATGCAGGGTTGGACTGGCCCACCGGAGGATTGGAGAATCCTTCGGTGGGCCCCCAGCCTGACACCTAATACAAATATCAGTGGCACACTAAAAACTAAGTAAAACATCAAGGTATATAGGAATTTTGGAAATACATTACTGCTAAGGAAAATATGAAAACATGGGATTCTTAGTTTGCAGTTTTTGATCAAAAATTGTTTAAGCTCACCTCCCAATAGCGTCAAGGGGATCCCAGTATAGGTGAGTCCCTAACACTAACATGTTACCTCACTGGGAGTCCATTCAGACTACAACATCTCAGGGAGTGATAGGAACTTGCTACTGAATTACCCTGCACTGGTTTAAAAGAGGTAGGCGGAGTGCAGCAAGCCAATGAGGTTGCCATTCCTCAAATAGACTACAAAAATTGGTTAGGCTGTGCACATCAAAAACTGCAAACTAAGAATCCCAGGTTTTCATGCCTTGCCAGTGTGCACCTATGCTTACGTTTTTCAAAATATATGGATGTGCACAGCCTAACCAATTATTGTACTCCAGCCTGACACACAATCTTTTAAATGCACATAAAAGCCACGGGCCCCCATGTTTCAATAAGAACAAGGCACAGGGGCCCGCGCTGTCTATGTTAAAAATAGCTGCTAGCGCTGATCTGCAAGGGAGGGGCCGCACTGCACTTCACAGCGGCTCTCAATGCATTACACTTACATTTGTTGTGCTGCTGTGAAGAGAGCAGCCGGTTCCTGTTCTGTGTTTGCGGGCGGGACGATTTGAATCAGCTCCGCAATTAAGTCCCGCCCTGTGGTCAGGGGTTCGCGAATTCAAATCATCCCACCCGCAAACACAGAGCAGGGACCGGCTGCTTCCTTCACAGCGGCGCAACAAATGTAAGTGTAATGTACTGAGCGCTGCTGTGAAGCGCAGCATGGCCCCTCCCTTTCAGATCAGCGCTAGCAGCTATGTGTCTCTCTGTTTGTGGGCATGACAATTTGAATCCCTGCCTGCCTGTACATAGCCCTGCCTGCCTGTACATACCCCTGTCTTCCTGTACATAGCCCTGCATGCCTGTACATAGCCCTGCATGCCTGTACATAGCCCTGCCTGCCTGTATATAGACCTGCCTGCCTGTATTTAGCCCTGCCTGCCTGTATGTAGCCCTGTCTGCCTGTATGTAGCCCTGTCTGCCTGTATTTAGCCCTGCCTGCATGTATTTAGCCCTGCCTGCCTTTATGTAGCCCTGCCTGCCTATATATAGCCCCCCCAAAGCCCTGTCTGCCTGTATATAGCCCTACCTGCTTATATATAGCCCTGCCTGTATATAGCCCTGCCTGCCTATATATAGCCTTTCCTGCCTATATATAGCCCCCCATAGCCCTGCCTGCCTATATATAGCCCTGCCTGTATATAGCCCTGTCTGCCTATATATAGCCCCCCAAAGCCCTGCCTGCCGATTTATCGCCCCCCAAAGCCCTGCCTATATATAACCCTGACTGCCTTTATATAGTCCCCCCAAAGCCCTGCCTGCCTATATATAGCCCCTATAGCCTATCTTATGCCCTCCCTGCCTGTATATATGGCTCTATAGCCTACCCTATGCCCTGCCTGCCTATATATAGGCCCTATAGCTTACCCTGTGCCCTGCCTGCCTGTATGGGCCCCCTATAGCCTAACCTAAGGCCTGCCTACCTACATATATGGCCCCTATAGCTACCTAAACCCTGCCTATGTGGGGTCCCTATTGCCTACCTAAACCTGGCCTATCTGGGGGAACCTATAACTTATGTAAACCGTGTTTGCCTAAATGGACCCTATATAGCATGGGGGGCAGGGAGTGAGGTGCTGGAAAAGTGAGGATTCTAACATATTTGTGTCTAAATCTCAAGTGGCGGCCGGGAGAAGTAATCATGTCGGTCTGACCAGATGTAGAACAAAAGGGAATGTCAAAGACTCATCAGAGAAACGTCACCTGTGAGTCACTAAATGTGCCTGAACTATATCACTTATATTTGTGCAAAGAGTAATGGTTTATATTCAGTAATGGTGTGGCGGTATTATTTATTCTATATATAGTGGGCATATGTGGTCATGATATGGAGATATAATTCAGTCACTATGTGGTGGTGATATGTGGTCATGGTGTGGCGATATTATTCAGTCACTTTGTGGTGGTGATATGCGGTCATGGTGTGTCGGCATTATTCAGTTACTAGGTGATGGTGATATGTGGTTGTAGTGCTGTGGTATTATTCATTGACTGTGTGGTAATGATATATGTTCATGGTGTGGTGGCATTATTCATTCACTGTGTGGTGGTGATATGTGGTCATGATATGGCGGTATTTTGTCTTAGTGGAATTATTGGTAATTTTAGCCTTGGGATTCTGGTTTTATGTAGCGGTGTTATTTGTTAACTGTACAACCATTATTATATCTTTAGACCTTTTATGTTCACCACCGGTGTCCTGCTGCAATTAGGTGAGAGAGAAGCAGAAGCTCCAGTGCTCCATCTTGATTACAGATTAGTGTGATGATGTCATCACATCGGTCTGTATAAGTTGAAGCGAGACCGAGCAGGACACTATTGAGGTGGCGGAGACAGCGAGGCAAAGCAGGCCCCTAAAATCAATTCCTCTGACACTGCCTTCATGGAATAAAAAAAAGTAAAAAAACAAAAAAAAACTGTAGAAAAAATAAAATAAATGATAAAATAAAAATAAATATTTGATAAAAAAAAGTTATTGTGCATATATTACACAAAAATAAAAAAAATCCCTACACATATTAGGTATCTACATGACCATAATAACCTGTAGAATTAATCTAACAGGTTATTTAGTGTGAAATGTGAATGGTGTAAAAAAAAAAAAAAGTTCTGTAGTTATTTATTTGTAAACTACGCCCCCCAAAAAATACAAGTCCTCCCGCACAAAACAAGTGTGACTTAAAAGATAAAAAAGTTATAACCGTTGGAAGGCAAGGAGGCAAAAATGACAAAATTTACCTGTGTTATCAAGTACTTTGCAGTCCTTCAGCTTAAGGGGTTAAACAAGTGGAGTCAGAGTTTTCTCTAATCCCAGCTATAACCATGGGGACCACTGACAGTAACTGGTGCTGATAGGCCAGTTCTAAATAGCTTTAAGGTACTGTAGAATGTGCCAGTATGTATGAACCTGTTATTCTGCAGGTCATACATTTGGCGCATTGTAGGTGTAATTCTGCCACAAATTCTACCTGTGCCACATAGTAAAAAAGTAGAAAAGACTCCACAGAATTCCTGACAGCTCGGGCCGTGCTTACTGATGTTAATTATAAAGCTATATTAAATAAAATAATTTCCCCAAAATATTAAATTAATATAAAATTATAGAATAACAGCATCTACCATAAATCCTGTTATTATAGTGTTATCAGTGATTACGACAACTTTGGCCTCAAGCAGATTACTTTTAACTTGGTCTGGCTGTTCTGACAATTATGCGCCTACTTTTGGCGTCCTACATTTGTAAATGTGTCTGCTTCTATGAATGTGGTGCAACACCCCCAGAGCACCTCCACATCTTTGGCGCATTACAAAGTGACGAGGCTGGCGCCGACTGCACCGAAGTTTGGAATGTGACTATTCATATATCTATAGAACAGGGCTACAACAGCTTTTTGCCGCAAAGTAAACCAGAATACTGGCACAGTCCCGTTCATACATGTCACTCTTAGGGGGACATGTATGATCGGCGTTTTCGCCGATTTTTTGGCGTATAATGCGCCTCTCTGTGCTGGCTCAGCTGTCGGAGGCACCTCCCCTATGTGTTAGGCATATTAGGCGAAAGCTTCGCCAATTTCTAATGCGCCTAACATAAAGGGACATGCTGTGGGCGTTCTGCCGCGGGACGCACCACATTCCAAAACGCGCATGTATGAATGCGGGTCAGCAAAGTAAAGCGCATTAAAGCTCCAACAGGCAGACCAATTTCAATGTGGTCTGTCTTTTGGAGGCGTCGAAGTTTGCCCCGCATGTATGAGTGCACTTTGGCGCCGACATACATCAGGTGAAGTTTTCACGGAAATAAACGTGAAAACAGGTGCTTTGACGCACTGATCTTCATACATGTCCCCCTTAGTGCCCAACAAAATGTTACTTTGTTTTTCTGTCAATGTAGGCTTTTTTTTTTAGGTTTTCTAATACCACCCTTAACCATACCATGTAATGTACTTGTAAACAAGAAAAAAAAATCTTAGTGGGGTGGAGCTTGAAAAAAAAAAAATTGTGGAATTTATTTGGGGGGGTTGTATTTACGGAGTTCATTGAGTAAAATATATGTCAAGAAATCTGTTTTCTACAGTGTAGTAAGATCGTCAATTGGCAATACCAAATTCATATAGTTTTTATTATGTTTTGCTACTTTCTTTCAAAAATTTACTTGCATTGCCATTTTCTGAGACCAAAAAAAGTATTTTTTTACCCTCAGTTAGAACTGTGTGATGGCTCAATTTTTGCATGGCAAAATCTAGTTTTTATTGTTACCAATTGTGATTTTTTTTATCACTATTCATTTAATTTTTTCGGGTGCCAAGATAACCAAAAAAAACTAAAATTCTATCATTGGGTTGTTTACAATTGGTAGTATTTTTAAATTTTTTAGATTTTTAAAAACTTTTTTCTTAACCTTTTTTACAGTATGTGGCCTTGAACATGAGATCACTTGATTTCTTATACTATATACAGCAGTACTGATGTTCTCCAGTATATAGGGATTTAATTCATTAGGCATCCTATTGCAGTGGCAACTGACACCTAGTGATCATGTCGTGGCAGGGAGTGGGATGACTGGTGACCGCAATAGACTGCTGCCCCATTAACTATTCATTTAAACATGGAGGTGACTCTTTCTGCAGTATTTAAATAGTTAAGTGGCCAAAATCGGAGTTATCTCCGATCCCAGTCGCTAGTGACATGTATACCCAACAGTCAAATTGGGTACTCAACGTGCCAGATTCTTTTTTCCATTTCCATCTGTCATGTTGCTGGTCCCAGCAAATTTGACTTATTTGTCCAAATTGCTACTAATGTATAAGAGGGCCTTAAGCGATTGGTAGATTTCCGGACCAAGGCAAAGACATACAGAACACAAAGTTTAATAACTTTGAAGTTAAGAACCAGAACTTTACATTGATACTTTTGAATTTTGAAGCAAGTAGCGTGTAGAGAGTGTAAGAATGGGCATGTATGAGAACTGTGAAAAAACCCTGCACAGACTGTGTAACGGCATCTTTAAAGAGCACCTATCACCACCACAATTCATGGATCTTCCCACACTGATAGTGTCGGAATCCAACTACTTATTTTACCTTGGGTGTTTTTGAAAAATTGGGAAACCCCTCAATGTTTTATTTTTTTTAAATCACTTGTCTATTTTCTATTTTTTTTTCACTAAAAACAGTGTGGGGTCCTTCCTCCATTTTTTATAACCATCAAAGGTACAACCAACAGCAGCATGCTGCAGGTAGGATTGGAATGTCAGTGGATATTGGGCCCTTCACATCCTAACAATATCAGCCCTTAGCCTGCTTAGAGATGAACCATCGCATTCGAGGGACTGCTTCTGACAGTAACCGAGCTGTTCCCAATGACCCTTATGTGTTGAGTACTGGGATAATAATGAGAGGGGCTTACTGACAGCCTTGGGGAGAGAAAAACATTGCTGACTAGCTCCAGCGCTAGTAATGGATAGGTGAATAAAATAATAAAAAAACACAACAGAAAAACAGATAAACACCTTACTTAAATAAACACTCCCCTTCACCATCCCCCCTTCGCCATTGTATTAAAGAATCCAATGCTAGTCTGATAAAGTCCAAAGAAGAAATCTGTAGAAAAAAAACATGATTGTACTATATTCCACCCCAGTATCAGACCAATTCCATCCGCAGACCATGTGACAGATCTTCTGGGGGTACGTTGGAAGAAGTGCAGGCTGCACAATATGATCCTGAGAGGAAAAGACCACAGCCACAGCACAATCTCCAAGGGTTTATTGGTCATCTGTTCCCCTCCACAGGAGATTGTGCCTGTAAATTGTTACCTGTACCCCTTCTCCTGCCCTTCCCCCTCTGTTGTGTTATACAGCCTACACAATATACAACCTTCACCTATTACCTCAGAGAAACCATCACCTGTGAGTCACTGAATGTAACTTCACTCTAATCACTTACACTTCTTCAGAGCGCCTGTGTACACTGATACCTGCCACTATATGGTCACTGCATGGCAGTATTATTGGTCCCTGTATAATGATTTTATTAAGGAACAGTATGGTGGCATTATTTAGTTGTTATGTGATGGTGATATGTGGCCATGGTGTGGCGATATTATTTGTTTCTTGTGTAGTCGCATTATTGATAATTCTGGTCTTGGTATACTGGTTTGGTCAATAATGTTATGATGATATTTGCACCTTGTATGCCAGAATTATTTGGTAATTATATGACCATTATGTAAAGGTATCACAGGTAGAACATTGTCTTATGGCTATTTGTATGTATTTATTCATATAAAATGTATTTTTTTTTATATAAATACATCTTTTTAGACCCTAGTAATACCACTCTTGTGTTGGCTCTGATCTGCTGAAAAAAGCTGTGCATGATTGGCCGTGCTTTGGGCTGGTAAGAGGTGTGATGTCATGTGCTTGGGCATGGTAAGAGGTGTGGCCCAGTGTAATGTCATATGCTTGTGCATGGTAAGAGGTGTGGCCCAGTGTGATGTCATATGCTTGTGCATGGTAAGAGGTGTGGCCCAGTGTGATGTCATGTACTTGGGCATGATTATAATCGTGCCCTGTTTTGATGTCATGTAATTGGGTGTGGCCTTATGCCCCCTCCTTTCCACTTACTAAATGTTGGGAAGTATGCCTTTATTGTATATAATGGGATTTCTCCTTTAATATACACAATTGAAAACCTTTATTAAATTAATTCCAGAGTAATTATTTTTTGTTTTAAAAAAGTTTTATAGTTGACTTATGATAGTGGTATCATTCCCATAATGTGTTTTTAATTATACTACTAATTGTCCAATGGTGCCAAGTCCAAATACTATTGGCTGCCTAACCAATGTGGTATCATCTCATACCGAGGTCCACAGACAACCCAAAGGTTGGGCCAACATTAGCTTTCTTTATTTTTCATTTATCGTAGTCTTTCCTTATGCAGACAGATTATTTCATATGAATGAGTCAATGTATTTTTCAATAATTAACCTGAACCATATTTTTGGTTGACAATCGTAATTATACATAGCAGCATGCAGCAGGGAATTCATCTTCTCTGTCTCCTGCTTGTTTCCCAGAGGTAACAATGAACAAAATAGATTCAACAATGTCAAAGGCAAATTGCCCCCTGAGGAATAGTGCACAACACAGCTGCAAGACAAATAGTGAGAATATGGTAAGTGGCTCCCAGGACTCCACTTGTTTGCAATCTTAGGAGAATTCTTTGTATCAGTGGTGACCTCATACCTCTTCAATCCTTTGCTGACAAAATGGAGTCAACTGTGTGTATACAAACACTGCAAACATTACCAATGTACGGATGTAGAACCAGAGGCAGTAATATCCTTATCAGACAGTAGACAGCATCATAGCACCAGGAGATAAAACAGGAAGAGAAAAAGCCCAAATTTAGGTAAAGGAGTCAGTAGGTGGGAGCCGTTAGAGCAGAGACAGTCGAGATAGGGAGAGGTTAGTGCCCTTTTTAGTAAGTGACTGAGAGAAACCAATTTGACACTGGCACCAAATAGAAATATTGAGAGATACTGGCTCTTGGAGGAGATAGAGTTGAGGAGACTATATGTGGACAGAGAGGAAGACTCCAATCATACAGGCGTGCCACCAAAGAACAAATTGAAAGTACTGAATCAAAAGATCCAAGCAAAGACCTATTTCAAAATGATCGAAATGTTGCAGTTTTCTACGGGGATTCGAATCTAATAAAGGACACCTTTGCTGGCGCCTACTTTTGGATCTTTTGCTTCGGGTATTTGGAAGAAAGGGTTGGCTACCTTTTCCTTGGTGGTCTATTACATGGTACGTGACCCGGGATGTTTGGGGATAAATCAGTGCGGGCCTCAAATTTTTTATGCTTGACATATCGAAAAATATGTCATTCCCCAAACAATTTAAAGGGGACCCCAAAGAGACTTTTTTGGCCCAAACCCTGAATACTGATTAGTTTTTTCCCCGGGTTTCTTTTTGGTAAAGGGAATACAAAATTATTTTAAAAATTTCACAAAGTATTGGGAAATTTCCCCTTTAAAAATGCCACCAGCGTTTTTGGGTCTGTCCCAAGTCATGGAATTTTTAAGGCAGAATCCCCTGGATTCCTAATTGAACTACTTGTCTAAAACTAAATGTAAAATCATCCACATTGACCTGAACAGAAAATACATAATTTTAGTCCTTTCTTTTGTGATTTTCTGGGTCAGGGTTTTTTTAAAACTTTAAAAAAAATTTGGGAACCCTGTTTTATCTTCCGCCGTATTACACGTCAAAATGCATTAAAAACATCTCTATGTTGGAGCTGCGTCTAAAACTCCATAGAGATGAATGGGACTCGTCTTCTGACTCTGAATCTGCTGGAAAAACTACCTAAAATCCACTCCAACTCAGTTTTCAATGGTAGAATCAGACGAGAATCTGACTAGTAAATTTTACTTGTTGTGTGGACGCATCCTTAGTGTTATTTCATGAATTATCATGATGATGAGATTTAACAATTTACAGTTTAAAGGGGTTGTCTCACTACATCGATTCCTCTTACCTCAGTCCTGTCCAGTTTCATTTCTGAATTCAGTGTTCACTGGCTTTAGTGACTTCTACTGGCCTGTAGTGACGAGCTGCTGAGGACTTACTATGCTAGCACTTACCTTCAGAGGAGACAGTCTACGCCGCTGGTTTGAGAAAGGAGGCGGTGTCCTCCGAAACGTCACCTATGACGTAGGACTTTATTTCCCGGGTTGGGTTTCATCTAAACAAGCTTGTTGCTGCTCTGTGGAAAAACCGTCAGTATGGACATTCGTTTGTTTTTAAGCTATGGCCTACTACTCCGCTAAATGTCGTTCGTATCACAGGTTTTATGATGTCTTGCACTATTTAAATGTGACATTAAGGCCCAGATTTCGGGACATGTGAAAAGCTGTTAAGCGATATATAAAAGAATAAGTCAATATAAAGGACTGCGTCTATCTTCTTATTTGAGCTGCTGAGGACACCAGGTCTGTAGCTATAGCGACCAGTGCTGGCAGTCTATCAGGAGAGATAGAAAAGGTCTGTAGCTATAATAGCCAGCATTGGCAGCCTATCAGGAGAGATTGAACAGGTCTGTAGCTATAGCAACCTGAGGAGCTGATGCAGCCCATACAAGAGGGGATATCTAGGAATAGGTAGGACACTGTTAATGGACACATAATGCAAAGTGACTTGATTTTGCAAGATCTTTAACATAAAAAGCAGCAATCCTTGTAGTGAGACAACCCCTTTAATACATGCCACAAATGCAACCTATTCACTGTCATCCTTAGTGCAGACTCCTGTCTATGTCATGGCACAGAATTACTGGTGGGTGAGGAAATGTTCAGCTTTTGAAGAATTTTGTTGAGTTTCAGTGCGAAAATATGCTACATCAGCACAATATATGTAGATGAAATTGTATGGGCGTGCTATCAAAATGTAATACATTTTCAGCAAATACACGCAACACCCTAATGTTATGTTCACAAATCGGACTTTCCAGAAAAATCCAACGTGTTTTCCTCGGAAAAAAATCCATGCCGAAACCACGGTGTTTTTACCAAGGATTTTTACTTAACAGAGGCGTTATTCACCCTTGATTTGGACATGTCAATGGGTCTTAGTTCCGTCACTCCGGCCAGATTCATACCCGACAACGATTCTCTCAAAAGAGTGAACATGTTCGTTCTTTTTTTTCTATGCCGTGGATTTGAAATGGGTGGTGTGGAAAATCCACGCTGTAGTTCGATGTGTGTATCTGTAACACACTGGAGTAGTGGATCCGCTGGGCCACCGCAGGCGATGGTATAAGCCCACACCAGGGAGCGGAATCTAAGTAGATCCCGGTATTCACCAGAGCCCGCCGCAAAGCGGGATGGACTTGCTGCGGCGGGAGTCTACCAGGTCGCTTCCAATGGCGGGGCTTGCCTGCGGTGGTGGCCAAGGGTAGGCGAGGTACGGAATCGGCGGGGCAGGCTCTAGTCGGAAACAGGCAGGAGGTCAGGCAGGCGGCTGAGGCTCGTGAACGTAGACAGGCAGAAGGTCAGGGCTGGCGGCAAGGTTCGTAGTCGTTAAACGTAGGCTTGAGGTTCGGTACACGGATAGGCAAGACTAGACAATACTTGGAACGCTTTCTCCAACTGCATATACACCAAGGATCCGAAAAAGGCCGCCAGGAAGAGGCCGGACATAAATAGGAGCAGTGCCCGGCAATGACCAATTACCGGCGCACTGCCCCTTTAAATTTCAAACTGCCGCCGCGCGCCCTAGTGGTGGAGCCACGCGCCATGAGACGGAAACAGGCTGAGCAGGAGCGTGGCCGGGTAAGTGAACGCTGGCGGGGATGGGGGGTGAGCGGACCCCGAACCCGACGTGAGGAATGGGGCTCCGCTAGGTGTTGGAGCACGGACGCGCCTGCGACCCGGGACAAGGGTCGCAGGAGTGTCCGTGACAGTACCCCTCCCTTGGGTCTCCCCCCCCCTTGGGCCCCCTCTCTTACTGGATTGGAGGAATTTCTGGATGATACTGCGATTCAGGATGTTCTCCTCCGGCTCCCAAGACCTCTCCTCGGGCCCGAACCCCTTCCAGTCCACTAAAAAATATCTCGTCACTCTCGTTCTCCTCATGCCCAGGATCTCCTTGCCCTCGAAGACATTGGGCGCATCAGCCACAACGGAGGAGGACAGCCTTCTGAGAAAACCGTTAAGGACCAGGGTTTCAGTAAGGACACGTGGAACGAGTTGGGGATTCTCATAGTAGGAAGAAGCCGGAGTTTGTAGAAGACCGGGTTAATGCAGCTGATGACCTCAAAGGGTCCCAGGAAACGGGGTCCCAGTTTGTGGGAAGGCATCTTAAGGTGGACATATCTGGCCGAGAGCCACACTTTGTCACCTGGGGAGAAAACCGGAGGAGGGATTCTTCTATTGTCCACTTTAGCCTTCGTGCGCTCGGAAGCGCGGAGCAGAGACTGACGGGTCTGGGACCAGATGGCCTTCATGTCCTGGACCAGTGCGTCCGCCGCCGGTACCTCGGAGGAAGGGCCGGGGGGGAAAGGGAGGGCGGGGATGCAGGCCATACACGATGTAGAAGGGGGAGACCCCCGCGGACTCTGACTCTAGAGAGTTATAAGAGAACTCCGCCCATGGCAGCAGGTTGGACCAATCATCTTGATGTGCCGAGACGAAATGGCGAAGGTAACATCCCAAGACCTGGTTGACCCTCTCTACCTGGCCGTTCGTCTGCGGGTGTTAAGCTGAAGAGAAGTCGAGCTTCACCCAAAGTTGGGCACACAGGGCTCGCCAAAACCTGGAGACAAACTGGACTCCCCAGTCTGAGACGATCTGCTGAGGGAGTCCATGCAGGCGGAACACATGAAGAAAGAATAACTCCGCCAGGCGGGGGGCAGACGGCAGGCCAGGCAACAGGATAAAATGCGCCATCTTGGAGAAGCGATCCGTGATCACCCAAATAACGGTGTTGCCAGACGAAGGAGGAAAATCAGTTATAAAGTCCATAGAGATGTTGGTCCATGGTTGCGTTGGGATAGGTAGTGGCTGTAGTAGGCCTGCCGGCTTGTGACGTGGCGTCTTGTTGCGGGCACAGGAATCACAAGACGAAACGAATTCCTTTACATCCCTTTCAAACATTGGCCACCAATAGAACCGGGATATCAGGTGGAAGTTCTTCGGGCACCGGGATGACCGGCCACCAATGAGAAATGTCCCCATTTCAAGATACGTCTGAGGAGAGCAGGGCGCACGTAAGTCCTTCCAGGAGTAACCTTCCGGAGGTCAACTGGAGCTGCCGAGATAAGATGTTCTGGGGAATTATGTGTTCTGGAGTAGTGTCTCACCCACCACTCGGAGTAGGGAGAAGCTCAGCTCGCAATTCTTCCAGCAGCCTGAAAATGTATCTGAAATCGAACCGGAAAAGAAAAGGACCACCTAGCCGCTGGGTTAAGTTTTCTGACCGTCGAAGATATTGGAGGTTCTTGTGGTCAGAGTAGATGCGGAATGGGGTAACGAGCCCTCCAGCAGACAACGCCATTCCCCCAAAGGCCAGTTTTAGGGCCCATAGCTCCCGGTCGCCAATCGTGTAATTCCTCTCGGCCGAAGAGAACGTCTTGGAAAAGAAGCCACACGTTACAGTCTTACCCGTGGGCCCTTTTTGTGTAAGAACTGCTCTAGCTCCCACAGACGAGGCATCCACCTCCAACATGAAGGGTTTTGCGGGATCCGGACGCGAAAGGATAGATGCCGTAGAGAAGGCGGACTTGAGCTTCGAGAACGCCTCTTCGGCTTCGACGGGCCAGCTGCGTGGGTTGGCTTGTTTCTTGGTAAGGGCCACTATCGGAGCTACTAGCATTGAGAAGTGGGGGATGAATTGGCGGTAGTAGTTACAGAAGCCCAAGAAGCGCTATATAGCCCGCAGACCGACTGGGCGTGGCCACTGCAACATGGCTGACAGTTTCGCTGGATCCATCCGCAGGCCTTGGTCAGAAATGACGTTTAAACCCCGAAACGGAGGCTAGTCTGATGGGAAAAGGCACTTCCCTAGCTTGGCAACAGATGGTTTTTTCCCCGGAGACGCTTCAACACTTGACGAAAATGGCTGCGGTGGGTCTCAAGGTCAGGAGAGTACACCAGGATGTCATCAAGGTAAACCACCACGCAGGTGTAGAGGAGGTCTCTGAAGACGTTGTTCACGAGCTCCTGAAAGACGGCAGGCGCATTACACAGTCCGAAGGGCATCACCAGGTTACTCAAAGTGCCCATCCCTGGTGTTGAAGGCCGTCTTCCATTCATCGCCCTTGCGGATTCGGACCAAGTTGTAGGCCCCTCTCAAATCCAACTTGGAGAAAATTTTTGCGCCCCGCAGATGGTCAAAAAGTTCTGTGATCAACGGCAATGGGTAACGGTTTTTCACCGTGATCTTGTTCAGACCCCGGTAGTCTATTCAGGGCCGTAAGGTACCGTCCTTCTTCTTTACGAAAAAGTACCCCGCACCCGTGGGAGACGAGGACTTTTGAATGAACCCTTTCCGGAGATTCTCCTGAATGTACTCAGACATGGCTTGGGTCTCAGGAACCGACAGTGGGTAGACTCGGCCTCGGGGAGGACTGGTACCCGGCAATAAGTCGATCGGGCAATCGTATGGACGATGCGGAGGAAGACTCTCGGCTTGTCTCCAGATACTCGGGTGGCAGCCCGGGCAGCGGCTCCTGAAGGGTCGAGCGGGAGCAGGAAAGCACCGGGCGAGGTGCCACCAAACAGCGCCCCTGACAGTTGGGACCCCAACGAGTCACTTCTCCAGATGTCCAGTCCAGGGCAGGAAAGTGGATCCGCAGCCATGGGAGTCCGAGGAGGACTGCTGATGAGGAGCGAGGCAACACATAGAAGGAGATTTCTTCTTTATGCAGTGCCCCCACGTTGAAGGACAGTGGCTTGGTGAAAAACTGGATGGTGTCGCTAAGCAGCTCCCCGCTGACGGATGAGATGACGAGCGGTTTTTCCAAGCAGACCACCGGGAGCCGATACTGCTTCACTAGAGACTGGTGGATGAAGTTCCCGGCCGAGCCCGAATCCAGGAACGCCGGAACCTGGAATGAGGTACTGGTCTCTGACACGACCTGCACTGGCATCAACAGACGTGGAGAGGAGGAGTTTGCACCTAGGGAATTTCCTCTCCCACAGATCCTAGGTGCAGAAGTTTCCCGCATGCTTTGGGGCACTTGGGGCAATTCCTCCAGTAATGCTCTGGGCTGCCACAGTAGAGGCACAAGTTTCCCTTGCCGACGCTGGCCAACCCCTTGCCAAGAAGAAGAGCCCGATCAATCTGCATGGGGTCCTCGGTGGGTGTTGGCGGCTGTGGCGCAGGAGGCCTCTGGAACACCGGTGCCAGGCGAAGAAACCGGCGAGGTTGGGTTGACTGACGCTCTTGACGAAGTTCCTCCTCCCGTTCAATTAAGCGTACGTCGATGCGGGTTGCTAACCAGATCAGGTCACTGAGTGAAGACAGGACATCTCTAGCGGCCAGGACGTCCTTAACTCTGCTTGAGAGCCCTTTCTTGAAGGTGGCGCACAGAGCGGCCTCGTTCCATGACAGTTCAGAGGCCAGTGTGCGGAATTGCACCGCGTAGTCTCCTACAGACAGATTCCCCTGGCGTAGGTTTAGGAGGGCTGTCTCAGCTGAGGATGCACAAGCTGGTTACTTGAAGACATTGCGGAACTCACTGAGGAACGACTGAAGATCCGCCGTCACTGGATCGTCCCTGTCCCACAGGGGTGTAGCCCATGCCAGGGCCTTCCCGGAGAGAAGGCTGACCACGAAAGCCACTTTCGTACGTTCGGACAGGAACTGATCGGCCATTAGCTCCACGTGCATAGAGCATTGAGTGATGAACCCCCTGCAGAGTTTTGGGTCACCGTCGTACTTAGATGGGAGCGAAAGCCGAAGCTTGGGGCCCCTCAGAGCCACAGGAACTGTAGAGGCAGGGAAAAAAACACTGGAGATGGCGAAGGTTTCTGCTGCTGGACAGTGGCGAGTTGCTGCAACATGGTGGATAACTGGGTAAGTTGCTGCGCCTGTTGACCGAGTTGCTGTGACTGGCGGGCAACAATGGTCGTCAGATCCGCCAGGCTGGGTAACGGCACCTTGGCGGGATCCATGGCCGGATCCTACTGTAACACACTGGACTAGTGGATCCGCTGGGCCACCGCAGGCGATGGTATAAGCCCACACCAGGGAGCGGAATATAAGTAGGTCCAGGTATTCACCAGAGCCCACCGCAAAGCGGGATGGACTTGCTGCGGTGGGAGTCTACCAGGTCGCTTCCACTGGCGGGGCAGAAGGTCAGGGCAGGCGGCTGAGGCTCGTGAACGTAGACAGGCAGAAGGTCAGGGCTGGCGGCAAGGTTCGTGGTCGGTAAATGTAGGCTTGAGGTTCGGTACACGGATAGGCAAGACTAGACAATACTTGGAACGCTTTCTCCAACTGGATATACACCAAGGATCCGGCAAAGGCCGCCAGGAAGAGGCCGGACATAAATAGGAGCAGTGCCCGGCAATGACCAATTACCGGCGCACTGCCCCTTTAAACTTCAAACTGGCGGCGCGCGCGCGCCCTAGGGGCGGAGCCACGTTCCGCGAGACGGAGACAGGCTAAGCAGGAGTGTGGCCGGGTAAGTGGTCGCCGCCGGGGATGGGGGGGTGAGCGGACCCCGAACCCGACGTGCGGGACGGGGCTCCGCTCGGTGTCGGAGCACGGATGCGCCTGCGACCCGGGACAAGGATCGCAGGGGCGTCCGTGACAGTATCCATATGTATAATTTTTTTACCTATTGTTTCATTTATTATGTATACTATAAGAAATCACACAATTTTCCAATATACAAGTATTACAAATGCTGCTACTGCACTTCTTTGTACCAAAGCAGTAGGTCCCTATCTAGAAGTCAAAAAATTGGTATATCCCACATTGATGGGCGTAACCATAGACATAGCAGCCGTAGAATCTGCTATGGAGCCCAAAGGTTGGGCGGCGCACATGCAGGTACAAGAACATTGTTCCTTTCTGTACGGAGGAAGAGTTTGGTGGCTTTCTTCTCCCCAGCTCTACTATGTGGGTTCCCTAATATATGATGGTATTATTTATACCTTTTTATTTACTGTATCATGTGTTGCTCTAGTTTTTGTCAATAGGGGGAGGACCCCCATCTCATTGTGAGTGGGCCTTTATAAATTCAGGACGCCCCCCCACATACACTCCCCGGGCCCACTTTTTTGGGTACACCTTCAACTGCTCGTTAACATTTAATTTCTAACACCCAAACAGGCGGCAATCATGCATTTAGGAGTAAAAGGGTCAAAAACAATTCCTGCGTTCAAAACCGACATCATATGGGGAAAAAAGGGTGATTTGAGTCCCTTTGAACGGGGCATGGTTTTGGGCCAGAGGGCTGGTCTGAGTTTTTCAGAAACTCTATCTCCTGGGATTTTCACGCCAACCATCTCTGGGGGTTTCAGAAATGGCCGAAAAAGAAAAAACATCCAGGACCAGCCTGTGGGTGGAAATGCCTTGTTAATGCCAGGGTCAAAGGAGAATGGGAGACTGGTTCGAGTTAAAGGAAAGGCAACAGTAACTAAAATTTCCCCGTTAAACCCAAGGTGGGCAGAAGGATCTCTGAACGCACATACGGCCAACTTTAGGCAGTGGGCTACAGAGCAGAAACCCCACCGGGTCCACTTTTTTCAGCTAAAAAAAGGGAAACTGAGGCTCCAATTTCCCCAAGCTCATCAAAAATTGGACAGTAAAGATGAAAACTTGCCGGGTTGATGGTCTCGATTTCGCTGCGACATTCGATGGTAGGGTCAAATTTTTTGGGCGTAACAAAAAAAAGCATGGACCCAAATCCTGCCTTGTATCAAGGGTTTCAGGTGGGGGTGGTGGTAAATATTTTTTGGGCACTCTTTGGGCCCTTGGTCCAATTGAGCATCGTTGCAACCCCTTGTGGAATCTTCCCACGAAAATTGAGCAGTTTGAAGGCAAAAGGGGGTCCCCCCGTTACTAGCATGGTGTCCCTAATAAAGTCCCCGGGTGATTAAGTCTATAAAAAGCTGCCATGGAGTAACTAAATTTTGACTAAACAGGGTGTCATTCATGTACTTCCTGGTGATCAGTCAGTAACGGGGTAACATGCATCTCGGGGGAAACTGAAGGGGAAAAATGTGAAAAAAATTATTAAAAATGGGGTTATTCCGAAACTTCTTCACTGTGGGGTAGTTATTTTAAAACCCTGCCTCTGTGGGTGATTCTGTTGTTAATAAAGTTCACTTTTTAAAAAAAAAAAAAAAAGAGAGAATGGCGGCGGTTTTCCCACAGACATGCTGGAGGGGGAATGCTGGAGAAGTTCTGTTCCCCAATACTATTTGTTACCGGGATCCCGGGGGGTCAAATGACCGTGGGGGGTGGGGGCACATGTAAGACACTGCGTGGAGGTAGAAATACTGGAGAAGTTCTGCCCCTCCATTACCTACTTTCCCGGGATACGGGGGGTCAAATGACCTGTGTGGTGGTCACATGACAAACTCTGCTGAGGGGGGTAATACTGTAAAAGTTTGTTCTCCATACCTACGTTCCCGGGATCCGGGGGACACATGACCTTGGGGTTGGTACATGAAAAGAGCGCTGGGTAGTAATACTGAGAAATTTTCTGTTTTTCCCATACACTTACTGTTCCGGGATCCCCAGGGTTCAACAGACCTGTGTGGTGGTCACATGATAAACGCTGGGAGGTGAAAATAGGGAAAGTTCTGCCTGGGATACCAGGGTAATGACCGGGGTTTGGTGATCACATATAAGACGCTGCTGGAGTATAATACTGGAGAATTTCTGCTCCCAACATTTGTTCCTGGATACCGGGGTTTAATACCTTTGTGGTGGTCCGGGATAAAACGCTGTGGAGGGTAGTAATACTGGAGAAGTTCGGGGTTTCCCATACACTACTTTTTACCGGAACCGGGTAAATTGACCTTGTGGTTGGTATATGATAAGACCTGCGGAGGGAGTAAACTGGAGAAGTTCTGCCCCTCCATACCTACTGTTACCTGGACCCCAGGGGTAAATTCCCTGTGGGGTGGCACGATCAAAACTCTGTGGAGGTGGTAATACTGAGAAGTTCTGCTTTCCATCATACTGTTACCTGGATACCAGGGTCACATGCCCTGTGTGGGGTCACAGATAAGGGACGCTGCTGGAGGTAGTAAAACGGGAGAAGTTCGGGTTTTTCCCTACACTACTTTTTCCTGAATACCAAGGGTCACATGACCTTTTGGGGTGGTCAATGATAAGATGCTGCTGGAGGTAGTAATACTGGAGAAGTGCTGCTCCTCCATACACTACTGTTACCCGAATACCAGGTTCACATGTACGGTGTAGTGTTCACAAGACTCTCTTGTCCATAAAATTACTCTGTGGCAGCTATTACTATGGACAAGAATGTGGGCTGTACCATTTCTTTTCTTTAGATAGGGGTCTATTGCACTGGTATAAAACAGGCACAGGTGCAGAATTTTAAATATATGTGTATTTAAAAAATTGTTTTATTTTATATACTTTAAAAAGTATTAGAAAGACAATATTAGAAAGACATCAAAAAGTGAAAAAACCCTTTCAGCCCTTTACTGTCTGTGTCCATTCCTTTATTTGTCCCACATTGTAAACACCGTAAAAAAAATAATAAAATACAATTCCTGAATTACATTTTTAGGCCAAACCTTAGCAGGTCTTCAGAAAGGGAACCTGCCCCCAGAAGGGGAACCTGCCACGCATACAGTCTACCACTCTGTGACCTCCCTCCTTTGATCTCTTAGGCCCCAACAAACCATTTTCCCTCCACTTGGGAGACTTCAACAATCACAAGTTTCCATTGGTGGCCCATCTCTTTGGCATTTAGTGTGAAAGGTTTTGGGCCCACTGGGGGGGGGGGGGGGGGGGGATTTCCTGCCGGGACCTTTCTACCATTCACTTTCATTAGGACCCCCTGCCCCAGTTTTAGATGGAACCCCTTGGGAAAAGGTTGGACCAGCTTCCCTTTGGGGGTACATCACAATAGTGGAATTACAGATTGCTTAAATTAATGAAAAGGAGCTAAATACTCAGAAGAAATGGGCCTAAATCCTCCATTATTTCCATAGGCACAAGGTAAATATAATCTGTTTTCCAAAAATGCCAGACATGCTCCAGTCATTAACCATTTTCGGCCAAATCCAATTTTTTTTTCATCGATAATTTTTCCTCCTGTTCCTTCCCAAAAGGCCCCTAACTTTTTATATTTCTGTCTACAGGATCATACGTGGACTTGTTTTTTGTGCGAGAAGATGTCCTTCTAAATGGTGCTATTCACCATACCTATAATGTACTGGGATACTGGAAAAAAAATACTAAGTATAAGATGAAATGGATGAGATGAATAAGATGAAATGTGAAAAAAAATATTTATTACACTATTTTTCAGGGATTTTTTATGAAGGTCCTATTTTTGGGTTTAAAGGGTTTTCTGATTTTGCAGGGCGGTAAAACTGGTGATGTAGAGTTTTCATTACTTTTTAGTACTTTTGAAAAAATAAAAACATTCTCTATTTTTTAACTGAAGCACCATTTCTGCGACCAATAACATTTTGTCTGTCTACCTATGGACCTAAGTAAGTGGGTTTGTTGTTTGTGGTTTAAAATCTAGTTTTTACTAGTATCATTTTAGGGATACCTGTGACTTTTGATCACTTTTTATAAATTTTTCAGGGACAGGAAATGAGAATAAAACTACAATTTTGTACAGGGGGGTCATTTATTTGGATACTCCTAAAAAAATGGGAATGGTTGGTGATATCAACTTCCTGTTTGTGGCACGTTAGTTTATGGGAGGGGAAAAACTTTTCAATATTGGTGTTGACCATGCCGGCTATTTTGAAGTCGGTCATTTCGGATCCAATGGGAAGAGGGTCATGTAACACATCAAACTTATTGAGAAGGAAACTGCCCTCTTTATGCACTGAAGATGGCACATTCCCTGAGTTTTTCCAGCAAGATGGGGGTACCACATTATGGGTATCATGTCCGAGCATTCCTACATGAACAATTTCCTGAAAGTGGATTGGTTGTTGTGGGCCAGTTGAATGGTCACCATGGTGTCCCAATGTGACCCCTTTAGACTTTAGCTTTGGGGTCATCTGAAGGCAATTGTCTATGTGAAGATACGAGATGCCTGTGCTAGTATTTCTTCTGCGGTGTTGCTATCAGTGTGTCAAGAGTGGGAGAAGAGGGTTCT
>JAODAL010026987.1:0-55754 GCA_025379985.1 Phyllomedusa bahiana
GGGGAGGGGCCCAAAACAAAGGGAAAAATGCGAGGGTGCCGGGGGGTTTTCCGGGCCCCAACAGGTTTTAAGTTCTGTGTAGAACACCGTCAGGGGTCTCAACAAGCAAACGCAGACGCTTTATTAAGTACATTTTTTGGGGCCAAGGTGCTCCGCCCACGGGTTGAGAAGGGGGGGGGATATGTAAGGTGGAAACCCGCAGGAAGGGTGTACAAGAGTGTACATCCGGCCCAGTGCCCGAAAATGACCTTTCAATGTCCAAACAACCCCCCAAAGGTAAGGAGATTGGGGGAATGAAAGGCCAAACTTAAATAGGTGTCGACAGTTTAGACTGTGCATATTTTTAAAACAGGGTAATATGTTAGTATGGCTTCAGCCTTTCCGGGGGTCGGCCTTCATTGGGGGGCATGGGCCGGTGGGTGCTCCTTCCCATGACTCCACCCCGGGGTTTACCGGAGTAAAAGTCGCAGGAAAGTGATTTGGGGGTTTTTAAAAACCGGGTACTTCAAGCCTTGGGTGGAGTCCTGCTGGAAAAACAGCGGGTAACTTGCAGACTGACAAAAAATGCCCCTCTTTTAGTTGACCCCGACGGGCAGGGTTTTTTTTTTTTTGGGTTTGTGCATCCCCTTGCACGTTGTATTTCTGTTTGTGAAAATAAAAAAAAAGAACCCCTGTATTTTCCCCGGGAATACGTCTCTGTCTCTGCTGAACAGGGAAATCACGTCCAGAGCCGCAAGCCACATCTCTTAATTTTATTTATACATACACACAAAGCCCCCTATATAGGTCCTATCCCGCAGTCAGCCCCAGCATTTCCCAAATATTGTACATTGCATATACTCTGGGAGATGGACTGTTTAGGGGGAGCTATGTATGTGTTTATATTTTTCTTTTTGAGATTGACATATATTTTTAGGTCTTTTTTTTAAAAAAATTTTTTTTAAATGTTTTTTTTAAAAGAATTTAAAGGGGGGAAAAAATATTACCCTTTTGTGAGACTGAATCAAAAACCCCTTCTTTTTTTTAAAAGCAATGTTTTCTGTTTTTTTGCAAAAAAGGGTTAGTTTGCTTGTTCAAAAAATGCACATAGTCTGTTTTAGGTTTATTTTTTTGTTTTCCCTTGTGTATTCTGTTGATGAAAAACCATGGGGTTTGATTTCATTGTCTTAGTTCAATTTTGTGTGCTTTAATTTTCTTTGTGAAATGGGTTTTGTCTATTTAACTTCAACAATTCTCCCTATTTTTGGGAAACATTTTTTTTTCATTTTTTCATATTGAATTTATTATTGAATATTGAACAAAAAAAGTGTGTTTTCCCTTTTTGATGATTAAATTTCTATAAAACTGTATTCCCGAATTGGGAAAAAACTTGCAAAAACATCAGTTCAAAATGAGCAGGGTCTTCTCTAAAGTTGATTGTTTTTCCCCCCCTTGTTTTCTCTCAAAATCATGACAGCAGCGGATTTTACTGAAGTGACATTTTTCCTTGTGTTGAGTAAGATCTATGCCGCGTCAGTCAAATTTTGGGGAAACCAATAGAAAAGAAATTAAAGCTGCTGTTTTTAGTGTCATTTGTGTGTAAACTAAGACATATAACAGGTGCTTGCTGGAGTTTGTGGAGCCTCAAGACTGCAGACATAAGCATGCAGGAGGCTACAGAGCTGTTATATCCAGACACCCTTCTGCATCCCCTGCTTCAAACAAAATGATGATGTCACAGTTCTTCAGTGAGGGGAGACACGCCTCCTGGGAGGAGAGACACGCCTTCTGACAGGAGACACACGCCCCTGGATTTCAAACTCAATCTGAGAAAATTAGCTGAACAGCCCGAACAGCTCAAACAATAAAACTCCTTTAAGTCATGTATTTACCAAAATCATCAGTATCAACAAAGAAAATAATGTTTGAAAAAAAGATTCAGTGATAGGTGTGGATGCATGTTCCAATAGATATAAACACTTGGGAAAAATGATCGTTTAGATCAGATTAATCTAGCCAACTAGGTATGATTAAGATGATCAAGGTTTAAGATCTACATGATATAACCCCTTTGTTAAAATGGCCACTCAGAAATAAATATTATGTGTAAAGAATAATGAGGGGTATCAGATAATGAGGATCCCTAAATATTTAAAGCATGTGACAACTTGGTGAATTGGAGTCCCGAGAATATGCCAAAAGTATTTTTTTTTCTTTTTTTTGCTGAATAACTGGGGAAAATATGATCTACCTGTAACATACAGTACTGATGAGAATCATTCACAAGTACTGCTGAGGGAACACAATACAAGAGGCATTGTAACACAATTTATATACCCCCAGCAAAGAAGAACCCCAATATATGGTAACAAGAAATGTAAATGAATCCTTTATGAGAATATGCTTAAAAAGTAATACTGAAACACTACAAGTGGGAAATCTGAAAGCACAACAACACACCGAGACTGTTAATAAACAAGCTACGTAAGGTATATGATTAACATATATATAAAGTACATGATAACAAAATCATAACAAGAAAAAAATCCACAGTCAGGTCTTCCTAGGCTAAACTGCACTCAGGGCGAGGTGAAAAATCCCCCACACCCCATAACATAATGCGCCATGATGCATCACCATCAACCAAATATACAAAAAGCTTTACCACAATGTGCTGTGTATAAAACTACTAAATAATAGTCATACAGTTACCAAATAACACTGCTACACCAACTATAATCCTTTGGCTAATAGTACAAATGTCCTGCTAAGACCACATATCACCACCATATAGTGACCAAATACCGCAACACTGTGACCACATGTCACAAGCACATAGTGACCGAATAATACCACCACACCATGACTACATATCACCACCATAAAGTGACTGAATAAAACAAACTGACCATTACTGAATACAAAACATTATACTACAACCAATATTACTGGCATACAGTGACCATACAGTAGTGGATACCAATTGTACACAGGTTCTGCAGACCTATAATCGATTACAGAAAAGTTACATCCAGGGACTTACAGGATACGTCTCTGAAGAGTTGTTCTTCTCCATCTGTCCCAGACCGCCATGACGACATCTCCCGGCTACAACTCTTCACTAGTGATGAGCAATTACATAGACTATCGTCATCGGGTCGATAGCCTATATCGGCAATTATCAATAAGATATCCGATAGTCGACAATAGATTATCGCCGATGACCATTGAAGTCTATGGGAGAGGAACAACACCTTCATTCTTACACCCAAACAGGGCTGGAGAAGCTGGAATTAACATCCACAACAGTCAATGGATACATGCTACATATTAGGCAACACACTTAGGTTATAAAAGCCACAGAAAAAAAGTCACAGACCATTCACTATACCGGTCTTGTACCACAGAATGACCCATAAAACCTGCATGAACCCACAAATTAAAAATGCCAGAAGGCATTATGATTGAACCATCATTTACTTGAAAGGACATTGATATATCCCCTTCCTGGAACGCAGCATGAACCCAAACCTTGCATGACCCCATATTACAATAAGTGCCTAAAAAGGAGATGCTTTCAACCACCATTTAGTTTCACTCGGACATAGACTATCCCTGTTCTGAGGCGCCACAGCATGAGCCCCAAAACCTGCATGACCCCCAATATAAAGTGTCCGGAAAAAGGAGTCCTTCCAACCAGCATTTAGTTACACTGGACATAGACTATCCCTGTCCTCGGCCACAGCATGAGCCCAAAACCCTGCATGACCCCCAGATTAAAAAGTGCCACCATTTTACTTGAACGGACATTGGCTATCAGAACTAGACCACAGGCATGAGCGCGCGGCGAAGGACCTACATGGACGCCCCAGATTTATAAAAATTGAGGGGGCGCGGGAAAAAAAGTAGTCTGTGGGTATCAACCACAAAGTGGTGGGGAGTATGAACTGGGGGAGCGGGGGTAGGGGAGGGGGATCCTGTCGGGCTGGGGGTGCCCGGGCCCACATAGGGGGGCGGGGGATGAGCGCCCAAACCTGCATGACCCCCAAGAGGTAGGGTTAAAGAGAAGTGGGCCGGAGAAAGAAGGTGATAGCTATTGGGGAGGAGCCACCGAGGTGTTTAGTTGAACTGGACATTGGGACTAGGATACAAGGGTGTCCGGCTTGAACCCGGCTTGTAACCCACAGACCGATTATGACCCACAGATACCAAAGTTGACGGGGGTGGGGAGGAAGGAGGGTGTATGACAATGTTCCGCCACCCGGGGTGTTTATTTTGAACTTGTACATATACAATACTTTCCTGTGCCACAGCAAGAGCCCCAAACCTGCATGTACCCCAAGATTGATTAAAAAAGTGACAGAAAAAGGATCTTTCAACCACCATTGTTAAGTTGACACTGACATTGGACGGAATACATGGTCCGGCTGTACCGCATGCTTGACCATTAAACGGGGGGGGGGGGGGGGGGGGGGGGGGGGGGGGGGGGGTCTGACCCACAGATAAAAAGTTCCGGGTGAAAAGGAGTCTTTGAATCGGCACCGGGGGAATTTAAGGTGTTGGAGGATCTGGAAATTGACCTATGCCAGACCTGGACGCAGTTGACCAATAGAAACCTGAACTGGAGCCACAGATTAAAAAGTCCGTAAAAAAGGAACTTTATGAACGCACCATTATATGATTGAACAGGGACATTGACTGATACCTTCATCCTTGGGCCACAGCATGATCCCCAAAACCTGCATGACCCCCGAGATTAAAAAGGGCCGAAAAAGGAGTCTTTGAACCAACATTTTAGTTTTAACTGGACATGACTGATCCCATGTCCTGTGCCAACAGGCATGAGCGCCTAAAACCTGTCTGACCCAACCGATTAAAAATCTGGGAAAAGGAGTCTTTGAACCACATTATTAGTTGAACTGGACATAGACGATCCCTTTCGTCTGGTCCACAGGATGAGCCCCAAACCTGCATTGACTCCCAGATTAAAAAGTGCCGGAAAAAGGAGTCTATGATTTCCACCGCTATATCTTGTATTTTATGTATATAAGTTGAACTGGGAACATTTGACTATATCGTGACCCTGACCGCAGTATGACCATGGTAAAACCTGTCTTACCCACTGATTAAAAAGTTGTCGTAAAAAGGAGTCTTTTGAAACCACCAGTTTTAGCTGAACAGGACAATCACTATACCTGTCCTGGATAACCTACATCTGTTCAAGAAGTCTTCCTGTACCTCCCTTGTAACAATTCGAGGAATATTTGTGATCAGCTATTAGTGCATACCATTTTTTAGTAGTTTAATTCTAGAAACACATATTGTAAAAAAGGATGGAATCCCACCCATCTTTGTTTCTCTTTTTTTTAAATTAATTAAATGAGATTGTACTCACTAACAGGTATTGCTACTCTGTTAAAGATCTTGCAAAAACAAGTCATTTTGTAATATGTGTCCCATTAACATTGTCCTACCTATTCCTGTTTCTGACAGCAACCATCACCCTTGAGCCACTTTTTAAATTGTGAAGGACAAATTGTCTGTTAGAAACCTACATTTTTACAATAGACCTGTAGTCTAGCTACATTTCAATTCAAAATGTCCCCAAAAATTCAAAACTGACCCTTGAGCCACTTTTGACAATTGTGAAGAACAAATGTTGTAGAAACCACATTATTTTTATAATCAGGGACCTGTAGTATATTAAATTTTCTACCCAGACCAGAGAATCGAGCCCCACTATAAAATTCAATACATATGACCCTTTCACAGCCACTTGTGTACAATTGTGAAGAACAAATAGGTCTGTTATAGGAACAACATTTTATTCTATAGACATAGAGTATCCTTTCTAGTAAATGCTTCAACTTTTATCACAAGCACAAGACTCCAGAAAAATTTATAAAATGACACATTACTCAGATCACCTGTAAAACACATTGTGAGACAGTAGACAAAATGCCACAAAAAAGCCCACATTTCTGTTCCAAAGGACCATGAATTGATATGCTATATCTCACAGCAACCATGACCACCCTAAAAAATAATAAAAAGACTTCTCTCAGCCCACTGTTAAAAATTGTGAGGGAAAATGCCACTTAGTAGCCACCATTTCTGTCCAAAGGAACTCATGAATTATAGCTGTATCCTCACAGCCACATGACCCCAGCAATTACGACCATTACCAATAGCGAAAAATTGATCTAAGACTCGAAGTGAGTAATGGAATACCGGTTTTGTCCATGAAACTCTTGTGTCTTTACAGTCTCCTCACAGCAAAAACCAGCAAAATGAAGATTCTGGGAACTGAGAATAAAACATTTGAGCAAGTCTGAAAGAGAAATGATCTATTTGTACACAAAAAAGGTTTTTAAGAGGGACATATTCTGTTTCTGAAGCTAGAAAATGAGAAGTAGGCCGGTACCTAATACGGTGACACTCGCACATTGGTGACCACAACATTATCTGAGATCCATGCCTGAATCATCTTGATGAAAAGTCAAACTGATCTCCACATTTATCTTCTCTGGAAACAGCCGGATTGCGTTTTATTCTGTGTACCATGACTCCCCTGCCCAGCACTTGCTGAAGGTTCCCCTCACGCGACTATGAATGCCAGGGCTGCTGCGTCGTCGCAGGACACAACACCTGTCTAATCAGGCGTGAGCGTAGCGAGCTTGGGCCAATTCAATCCATTTTGGATTACCCCGACATCATGTTCTGGGGTCTCTCTGGAATCCGACATCACAACAAAACATTTGTGTGTTCTCCGAGCTGAACAGACAATAAGTCGTCAGCACTCTATGATTCTTAAGCTAGCTTCCTCATGTGCGATGCATCTCTTCTGAGAGGACTGATAATAGAGTCGCCCTGCATTAGCACTGGCGTTCTGGTGTAGAATGGTAAAATAAAGATTGCCCGGGTCACGCCATTAGGCTTCAGCCACCGTAGCCGAACTGCTGCCGCTACGGCTACTTGGCACCTACGGCGTGTATACAGTCGCTGATGATCTTGTTCACATGACATTGAAGAACGTGAAGCAGGCGATACAGATTGTCTACCAGTTGAACAATCAGCAAGGGTCTCCATTTCCTGCATTTTACTCTCTAGTTTGAGGATGGGTGGAAGAGAAAGTGCTGATTTTTGTATTGTACCAGGGATCCAGGAAATGTGGCCACCTCAGTATCTGTTTTGTTTATTTTGATGGCCTTAAGCGAGAATCATGTTGGAGTGAAATTGAGAGCAATCCAAGCCACTCATGTGAGAGATGGACCTTGATTTGCCCAAGCCCTCTGGGTCGAGGAGAACTAGCAAACTGACTTCCTCCATCTTCCTCCTCTGCCTCAAATTCGCGCCAACCTCTTTCAAGGCAGGGGACGTCGGTAACGTCGGGTCTAGGAATCCCTCCTCCCCTCCTGACTTGCCTCTCGATGATGCACCCTGAGAGCAGATTGCGCCTGCCTTGCACTACCCTGGAACCCCGAACCACTGCCTAATGAAGACCCCATAAAATTTGTTAAACTGTGCGGGCCTTGTGGAATTCTACTAGAGAAATGTCTCCGTGACCTCATCTGTTTCCGTCATCCTCCTCCATCGCTGTGGTGACCTGATTTATTCAGAGTGTCCAACAGATAGATCCAGAACTAAGATCAAACCACAATGGTCATGCTGAGAACAAGCGCATTGTCCGCACTGACCATTTTGGTGGCTCTTCTTTAAAACTGGCAAGGATGGTGTAAGAGCTCATTTCACCTGCCTTCACTCTCGTGGCTCAACACCCCGAGGTCCGCACCGCTGCATTGTCGAGGGGCCATGTTGTCAATTGTAACTACCGCGTATGGCATTCGCCCTGCTGCCCGACAATCTGCTGAGCATGTGAGGGTGAAATTACAGCGTGTTGCCACTTCAACAATGAGAGACGGTTGACGGTTGGTGGTGGGGGGTTGGGGGGGGGGGGTGTAGGGGCCGGAGGCAACGCTAGCAACTGCATCCATGCTGGAGGCTGAGGAGCAGGGTGTGCTAACGGCGTGCAGTTTGTGAACTCAGACCTCGAGCCTTCCTCAGCAGGCATTCCAGACCTGGGTAGCGTTTTAGAAATTTACTATGGACGAGTTGTCAGCTGACATGTGTCCCAGCAAGGGAATGATGCTCCCAGCCTACCGATCTTAAAGGTCGGCCATCAGATTTCGACCGTTATGCGCACACCACCGGTTGCCCTGGCACAAAGTCTTCGACACCCATGCCAGGCGCTCTGTGGGTGGAGCTCGTGCGGATGAGCGTCCACAGCTCCTGACCTGTGTGGTGGACAGTCCCCCAATTCAGATAATTTTCAACACGGCCTGTTCTCGGTGGGGCCGTGAATCCGCACCAGGAGCTAGATCTGTTGGAGGTGAAATGAACCCGCTTCACCATTCCCTTAGCGGTTTTCTCTTGGGTATCAGACAGCGTGATCATTGGAGCACCTGAGATCTCCACTGTCACCACCAGAGGACATCCACCCTCACTCGAATCAGTTGAGCTGTCACAGAAATATAGCGCCTTGGGCCGTGCTGACTAGTCCATAGTGTCTGTGGTCAGATGGATTTTTTCCGGGTACACATGATAGACAACGCACTTGAAATTTTTAGTGATGACACGGTGTGGGCGGGCCAGGTGGCAGGGATGGCTTATCTGTTCGAAAAATTCCTGCTCGGGTGGCATCGTGTAATGGGCAGTGCAAGGGCCATGATGTTGTGGGGGGAACCCATTCTATGTCCACCAGGACGAAAGGCAACTTTCGCTGGGCCCAAAAGCGCAGCAATGGCTGACATTCAGGCGTTTTGGCTTTGGTATGGTTTGTGTTAAATTGTTTCTTGTCTGCTCCCAAAGCCTGGAAGACAGAAGGCTGGCTGCAGACGAGCCGCTGTAAGGCGGTAGCAGGTCGTCAAACTGTGTGGAAGGAGCGGGGTAGGATAGTGTCCCTGGTGGTGCTGGGAAGCACATCTGGGCGACGGATTGAGCTGTAAGCGTAGGCTGAATCCCTGATTATGACTCTGAGAGTGTACATGGGCAGCTGGAGGAGCGCTTGGTGGTGCGGAGGAGGAAGGATAGGTCGGAGACGAGAGGGTGTGACAGTGACATTGGAAGCCCGCATCGGTTAGCCATTTTTTGCCATTTTAGGCCCCATTATGCAACTCAGAATTCCGTTTGCATGTGACTAGAACATGTTAGTGTGTTAAACACCTAAGATTCTTTGCCTCTACTGATGCTTTAGACGGGCAAAGGCGCATATGACATCGGCTGGTGAGGATCGGAGTCATGCTTTCTCAATGAGAAGCGCCAGGCTTGAGAGTTCCTGTGACCTTTTGACGGTGACAAGCGAGGAGGGCGGGTGTTTGCTGGCTGACCGTGGCTGCGGAATCATACTCGGACTTCTGCGACGCCGCCCTCGGCCCTTTTGAGGCGGAACCCGAACTGTTGACACGAACGCCAATCGTCTTCCTCCTCGTCAGTGGTAAGAAGCCGCTCGCGTCAAGAAAGAGGGGGTCTGCCAGTAAAAGACCATGTTGGATCTGCAATGTCGACATCATCATCATCAACACGAAGGTGACTTGGTCGTCCTGACATATCTGCATTCCAGGAGCTGCGGGCGTTCAAGAGCAAGAGCACTGCAAAAGGCGTTTGCCGAGGCGCGCGCCGCGCGTGGATTTTTGCCCTGATTGACGCATGCTGTCCCTTCTCCTCCTCTGATTGCATCAGTAAGTGGGCTCAATAGTCAGACAGAGAATCAACCTCTTATAGAAATTCCGGGAGTTCTGACCCCAAGACCGCATTTTTGTCATCAAAGAGGTCTTCGAAAATGTGGAGTAAGTCCCAGGGTGGTCGGTAGCAGAAAAGTGCGAAATCGAGTTGACCATTTGAGGCTGCCTTCAGCTTCATGTTTGGACGGATCCTGATGATGCTGATTGGACTACATTTGAGGCGCTTGACTGGGGGGGAGGGGAGGCAGTAGGGAGGTAAATACACGTGCTGTGAGGTGTCAGGTGTTGCATTAACCACTGAAGACAGATTTGCTACGCTGGTTACGTTACAGAGATGTCACAGGCGCCTGACGCCAGCGATGAACGAGGCCTGACTGGACCGTGCCGGACCATAGAGTATCGCGCTGGTCTTGCGTGAAGTCCGCCAGCACTGAAGTAGCACCTTCTTCGTAACCTCATACCTCCGATGGTCCAGACCGGTCCCGGTTCTTGTCTCGCTTACCACCTGGCATTTCGCTCCATTTTCAGAAAGAAAAAAATTTGAGAAGGTAGTGGAAGAAGTTTTGTGAAAGTCTCTTATTAAAAGACGGCAAATCACAGCTATTACTTAAATCCCGCTCTAATTTTCCTACAGCCTACTAGTATTAGAAACTGAAATTTTGTTTCTTGTGAATACCTGTGATAATGTAGGGTCATGGTGTAAGAACCGTAATTAAAAAATCAACATTGTTCCTCCTTCATCCCAAGGATTACAACTGCCGCAGATAGGACTAGGGAATTGATAGTTTTCAACAAAATATCATACAAGTGCACTATCTGTCGCCAAACTGAGAACAAGCGAGCCGCAATAAAACAAAGTACGAGCAAGTTACACGGATGAGAAATTGTGTTTTTTTGCAGCAATGCCAAACGAGAAACAGTTGCTAGAGAAATTTTTCTAGTCAGACTGTCTTACAACGTGTCTTATTATAAACAAAAAACTAGGGCCGTTGCACCACATGCAATACGCGTAATTAAAAACTATTCAATAACAAACGGTGTTTTCTGACCTATCAGATACAGCTGCTTGTTACTACAAAATTGCTGTATTCAAATTTAAATGAGCCTGCAAGTGAGGCTCTATCGAAGCAAACTGGACTGCGCAAAAGTGAAAACAACGTAATGTAAAGCTGTGTACGGATAATAAAACGTGGTTATTTGCACCGATAAAAAAATACACTGTGCGGTGACTACAAAAGTGCTGTATTCACAAAATTTTAATAAGTGCAAATGGCTCTTGAACAAGCTGGCGTCTGCGCCAAAGTGAAAAACACGTAATTAAACGGTGTACGGGATAATAAAACGTCTGTTTTTGCACAGTAAAATACACCTGCTTTGACTACAACAAATTGCTGTATACAAATTTAAGTGTAGATTGGCTCACTTATGAACAGAAGCTTGACTGCGCCAAGAGTGAAAAAACAACTGAAATTAAATTGTGTACGCGAGTAACAAAATGAGTTTTTTTTGCACTATCAATATACCTGTGAGACTACAAAGTTGCTCGTATTCAAATTTTAAGTGCAAGGTGGCTCTAAGAACAAGAGCTGGACCTGCGCAAAGTTAAAAACACATAATTAAATTGTTACGTGGATAATAAAATGTTGGTTTTTGCACCTATCAATACACCCTGCGTGACGACAAAATTGCTGTATTCAAATTAAGTGCAAGGTGGCTCTATTTGAAAACAAAGGCTGGACTGCGCCACAAAGTGAAAAAAATGTAATTAAAAATTGGTGTACGAATAATAAAACATGTCTTTCTTGCCCCGATCATAACCTGTCGTTTGACCGACAAAATTTCTGTTATTGCAAATTTAAGTGCAATGGGCTCTATGAACCAAGAGCTGTACTGACCCTCGTATGCGCAAAGTGAAAAAAAAACATAATACATATTGTGTACGGATAAAAAAAGGTGTTTTTGCACCTATCAATACACATGCTTGGTAAGACAAGAAATTGCTGTATTAAAAATTAAAGAGCAAGGTGGCTTTTACTGAACAAAGCTGGACTGCGCCAAAGTGGAAAAACACTAAATAAGACTGTTTACAGGATAATAAAAGATGTGTGTTTTTTGCGCCTAACACTAAATACACCGTGCGGGACCAGAACTAACAAAATTGCTGTATCTCAAATTTAAGTGTAAGGAGTGGCACTACAGAACCAAGCTGGACTGTCCGCCAGAAGTGAGAACACAAGACGTAATTAAATTGTGTACGAATAATAAAACGTGTGTAATTGCACCTATCAAAGACAACCTCTTCGGTGACTACATAAATGTGCTGTAATTCAAATTATAAGTGTAAGTTGCTCTATAACAGAAGCTGGACCTGTGGCGAGCTCCATGAAAACACACGGAATTAAATTGTGTATGGTATAATCAAATAGGTTGTGTTTTTGCACCTAAATAGCAAAAACACCTGCGGTTACTACAAAGTTCGCAGGGTGTAAAGACAAATTGATAAGTGCAAGGTGGCTCTATTTACAACAAGAATGGCGACGAGCGCCGAGCAAGTGAAAACGACAATTAATTCCAAAAGTGATAACGGGATAATAAAATGTGGTTTTTACTTGTGCCGCTGATATCAGCGAAGCACCTGCGGTGGGTCTAGTGTCAAAAAATTGCTGTAGATCCAAGTTTAATTGCAAGGTAGGCACTATAATAGACAAAGCTGCTAGACACTGTCGCTCGCCACAGGTGAACCAAACGGGACGTGAATTCAATTGTGTAGCGAATACGGCGTAAACCGACTAGGTATTGGTGATATGCACCATTAGATCACGCGCAGTAACACCCTGCGGGGGGTGACGGACAAAATGCTGTCGTATTCAAGATGTTGAGAGATGCACCCAGGTGCACTAATGGAAGATAACGCTTTGATGAGCTGCGCAAAGTAGAAAAACGACAGTAATTAAACTGTTGTACGGATAATATAAAACGGGTTAGTTTGCACCTAAAAATACACCTGCGGTGACTACAAAATTGCCTGAGCTTCAAATTTAAGTGTAAGTGGTGGCTCTATGAACAAGCAAGCCTGGAACTGCGCCAAATGAGAAACAAAAACCATAACAACGGAATCTAAATGGTGTATACGGATAATCAAAGGTGTTTTTTGCACCTATCAATACACCTTGTGTGACTACAAATTTAGCTGTACGTTCAATATAAAGTGCAGATGGTATATGCCGTCAGGACTGACAGCAGCGTCAGTCTTGTACAGGCGCGCGAAAGTGAGAGTAAGGATAACGGGACGAGATGAATATAGACAAAAGTGTAGATTGGTTGAGCGGGGTGGGATTCAATAAAAGAGGTAGGTGTTTTGGTGCACATCAAGGTCGGAGCACCGTGCGGTGACGAGACTAGAAGGATTGTCTGGTAGGGTTCCAAGATTTAAGTGCACAGGTGGCTCTATGTAACAATAGCTGGACTGCGCCCAAGTGAAAAAAACTTAACATTAATTAAATTGTGTCACGACAAAATAAAACCAGTTGTTTTTTATAGCACCTGCATCAAATACACCTGCGGGAGGACGACACAAATAAATCTTGTATTCAAAATATAAGAGTCAGATGTGGGTCGTCTATGAACAATAAGCGCTGAGCTGGCGCCAAACTGGTGAAAAACAAGACAAAGTAATTTAAAACTGTCGTAACGATAATAAAACGTGGCTTTTGCGCACCTAGAAATTACGTTAGCACCTGCGTATGACTACATTAGCTGTATGTCCAAATTCTAAGTGGTAGAGTGGCTCTAGGCGCGCAAGGAGCGAGGATGCTGCGCCACAGAAGTGAGAAAGGACAGCGCGAACTTAAAGCAGTGGGGGTGGTTGTGACGTGGAGTAAGTAAACAAAGAGGTGGATTTATTTGCACTGACAATGCACACCTGCTGTGGTGACTGACGAAACAGTGTGCTGTAGCTGGGTCGCCCCCAAATCTATAAGGTGAGTGTAAGGTGGCTTCTCATTGAAGCAGGAGAGTCTGGACTCGGTTGGAGAGCCAAAGTGAGAAACCACAACGTAAAATACAAATCTAGGTTGTACGAATAATAAAAAGTGGTTTTATTGCACCTAGTCAAAAAAATTTTCAAAAACACCTGCTGTGAAGACAAAATTGGCTGTATTACCAAATTAAGTGCGCAAGGTGGCTCTATGACCAAAGCTGGACTGCGCTGACTGTGCGGCCAAAAGTGAAAAAACCACGTCAATTAAAAACTGAAACTGTGTACGAAACTAATAAAACGGTGGCTCTTTTTTTGTCGCACCATAAAATCCACCTGGCGGTGACTACAAAATTTTGGCATGTATTTTCAAATTTAAGTTTACAGGGTGCGACTCTTATGAGATAACAAACTCTAGGAACTGCGCCAAAGGGTGAAAAACACGGAAATTAAATTAGTGTACGGAACAATAACAAGGTGGTTTTCATTTTGCACCTATCAATACACCGCTAGCGTGACTCAAAGTTGCCTGTATTCAAATTAGAGTGCCAGAGGTGGACTCTATGAACAAAGCTGGACTTGCGCCAAAGTTAAAAACAACCGTAATTAGAATAGTGTACGGATAATAAAATATTGGTTTTTGCACCCTAATCCAATACACCTAGCGTGATCTGACCAAAATTTTGCTGTAATTTTCAAACATTTAACAGTGCAAAGGTGGCTCTCTATGAACAAAGCGGCTGCACCAAAATGTGAAAAAGCAAACGTAAGATTATAATATGCGTGTACGGCGATAATAAAACTTGGTTTTCTTGCACAAAAATACACTTTACGGTGACTACAAAATTGTCTGAGTATTTAAAAATTTAAGTGCAACGGTGGCCTCTATGAAGCAAAACTGTGGCCTCGCGACTAAAGATAGAAAAAAAAAAACACACTTATTCTTGAAATGTATAACCGGATAGATAAAGTTGAGTTTGCGACCTATCGAAATACACCTGCAGTTACTATGAAACAGAATCTGTATCCTAATATAAGTACAGGTCTGCACAACATTACACAAATATATTTCAACCAACAACTTTTGAGGCCAAAACTGTTAATCAAAAACCCATTTCAATCGGCAGTGTCAAATCACCATTTGGGGCCTGTTGCCAGACTATCCACTCTCCTTTCAAAAGCTTGCCTGCCAGCCTGTCTGTCTTGTATCGCCCGCAGACCCCTCTCCCCCCCACCTCCCCCACGCTGTACAGCGCGCTAGATAGACTCCTTTAAAATCTCAGCTAAGTAACTTAAAACTGCAAAACTCTACATATCTATCTCAGGTTCAAATGTTCACTAGCTAAAAGCATAGTTGTCTGTGTGAACAGCAAATAAACAGTTTTCTCTGAGGCTTTTTTGACAAGATACGATGCACCACTTCCTGCTGCTTATGATACACAGACACACTCTGAGGCTGAACAGGAAGGGCTTTCTTATGTAAACTAGGTCATTGATGATTTATTTCCAGCCAATCATCAAACCAAACAACATCGCATTTCAAGATGTCCCTCACCACCCAGCTCCCCCACGCCCCTGGGTGCTCCTATTCTTTAAGCCTGATTTGCTGGCCAGCCAAAATGACAGTAAGCGCTTGAAAATGGCTCGTTATTAGATAGACATTATGCGCAGATTTTAACAAATTATCGCGTGATAGAAAAAATCCGATCTAACATAAAAACCGTGCCGATTAACTTTGTTCGATAATAATCGCTCAACCACTACGCTTCACTGTATGAATTTACAAAAACAGAACAAACATCTTAGGAACATCCTCACATTAGTACAGCCACTATCTCTTACATTCTCTACCCATCCTATCTCTATACAAACTCTCCCATCTACCCTACACCCCTCATATATAGGTAGCCATGTAATATGCCCCCTGTAGCCAGACCGAAGCCCAAAACCCACTTAAGTCATGTATTACCCCCTGTGTGCCTAGATAGGTGTCCCTGTACCATGTAAATTTCCATGTAGCCATGTAGTAGCCCCCTGAAGCCAGGCAAAAGCCCCCTGTAGCTATGTAGTACCCCCTAAGCTGTGTAGTTAGCCCGCATGTAGCAAGTAGTAGTCCCCTATAGCTGTGTAGTAGCCCCCATGTAGCCAGGTAGTAGCCCCCATATAGCCAGGTTAGCGCCCATGTAGTCAGGTAGCAGCCCCCATGTAGCCAGGTAGCCCGCCCCATGTAGCCAGGTCGCAGCCCCCAAACCCCATGTAGCTAGGTAGCGCCCCTCATGTAAGCATAGGTACCTCCTGCCCCCACTTAGCCCAGGTTTAAGACCCCCATGTAGCCAAGTAGCCCCCATGTAGCTAGGTAGCTGCCCCCATGTATAGCTATGTTACGGCCCCCATGGTCACCAGGTTAGCCCCTATGAATCCATTTTAGCCCCCTGTAGCCTAAGTCTGATAGCCCCTGCAGCTAAAGATAAAATAAAAAAAAACACTCACCTACGCCACGGTCCCCTACGCGTGCCATGTCCCGGAGCTTGCTGACGCAGTGTAAGCAGAGTTGACGTCTGCCCGCTAGAACGTCTCAGTGTAATTTACATGCGATAAATAAAGTACAACATAATCAATAAAAAAGAAGCATATAACTGTAAAGCATTCCAATGCTCCATAAAGCGCAAATGCTTAAATATAGACGTACTTAATCCAGGGCCTAATGTAAAGTGCAAGTGCACTTATAGTAATGACGTGCTCAGTGAGTTCAAAAAAGGAAAAACAAAGCAGTCAGTATCAAGAATGAAAAACGTACGCATAGGCTGTATGGACAGTAACACTCTATCCTTTATCTTCATGTTTTATAAGTTAGTGCCAATGAAAAAACATAGTTCTAATGACGAACACCTTAGCAATAAAAACATATACAGATAACTTGGCAGTACTTAGACTGTATAGCAACTCCCTATTTAGAGGTAAGTGATAGTCCCATAGTAGATTTGTTGGAGCCATGCGATCAAGTTGGAGCATGCAGCCCAGTGCCGCCATGGCAATGACGCGACGTTTCGGAGGTACGCCCCTCCTTTTCTCAAGCATGCGTTGTGTAAGGGTCACGTCGTCCTCTTAATTCACTCGCTCCGTTATCATCACATTTGTGTATATTATATTATCTAACTAAAAACGATATAATTAATCATCACTACTAAAAAACAATATAAAAGACTGAAGCTTAAGACAATCATAAAGTAACAGGTATAGGAGAATACTAGTGCATTAGTTCTACAACCGTAAGTCAACGTAAACCAAGAGACCATTTAAATCCCCCACATTTATGGAGCAATCGTGTCCATTGTTGTCGAAAACAAGCAACATCCAATACGCCTTACCTCTGTAATAACCTGTTTTAGTTTTTGGCCTTATATCGAGAACATTTACTTGTTCCAAGTACACACCAACGTAAATCACAGAAATTATGTTGGTATTTCAATGAAATGTTATCGCTACAGTTTGTTTCACAAAAACCAAATTTTGGTGGGTGCGTCTGGATTTCTTTTTTATTTCATAAAAATTTCTAATGCACTTTCTATGTTCCCCAATCCTGATTTTTCACTTGGGCACTAGTCTGACCTTATATACCACTTGCTACATGGACATTTTAACATGAAGCTTACATTGTTGCACGCCGTGCAACTAAAGTATCCGTTGTTCCAAAGGTATATCTTGTCCCTGATTTGGATTTCTTAAATTCTGTCTTTTTTTTGTTTTTTTTTTTTTTGTTTTTTTTTTTTCTTTTTTATTTTATTTTATTTTTTTTTTTTTTTATTTTTTTTTTGTTTTTTTTTTTATTATTTTATTTTTTTTTTTTTTTTTTTTTTTTTTTTTTTTTTTCTTTTTTTTTATTTTTTTTTGTTTTTTATTTTTTTTTTTTTTCTTTTTTTTTTTTTTTTTTACTTTTTTTTTTTTTTGAAACCTTTAATAATAGCGGAACACAGTTTGTTGCACGCTATAGGCCACCGGAGTGTTCATTGCGTTCTAGTCCGGGAGGATTTGCGTTGTCTGAGAGATCTGTGCAGAGGCGCAGATCTCTGATGTATAAGGCTATTGCCTATTGTTTTACCACGTTTGATATATAAACTGTGGTGTGACCATGAACTGATTGTCCAAACTTGGGCTCAGAATGTAACAGGTGCCAATTACGATTAATGGCATTTTTTATGAGGTTAAATGCTATCATACAGTGGGAAATAAAAATTTGTAATCATAGGCTGATGTTTATTTGTTGTTTTCCTCTTGAAGTAAACTCTTCTCTATTTTTGCTCTGATTTATAAACCTATCTGTACTCAGTTTTCCTCATTATAACCCTTTCACGAATTTTCAACCATTTCCTGCATTTTTCTAAATCATATATATGAATATCATGAAAAATGCGGCGTGCCCTTATCAATTGCTTTTGGTAGCCAAAAATAATTGAAGGAAGTATGAAACTTTGATCTATGAAGAATGTTATTACGTTCTGTTGGTTTAGAATCATAGCATCGTTTGAATGTATTGCTACTTGAATCTCCCTTATGATTTTTAACGTCCAAGATAACTCAAATTTCAGTCTTCCCGAATGTATTTATACTAAATTTAATCAGCGGCGGTGACGCAGACTTTTTCTGAGATACCCACAAATTCATTAGTTGTATCTCACTCCCGTCCACATAAGATGAACGTCATCAACCGTAACACTCGCGCGACAATATATATGATTCGAGAAACTCTAGAAGAATATAAATGCATTCAATTTCAAATTCTGATACATGAAAAGATTCTGGCTGTTACTAGGCGCGACAAATGAGTGCACCCTAGATAAGCCTTTGGGTCTGTAAAAAAAATTCATTTCCACAAGCGACAAATAATTTTTAACAACACCAAATCGAATAACTATCATCAAAAGTTATATGTCCGTTTGGTTAAAGTTACATCATCGCATCAGAGCTTCTCTAACTGCGCTGTCTGTTGCCCCAGATCATAAGGGAACGTTTGAATATAGTGACTTAATGTCAAGTGTAACACAAAAAATGTGATGACGTCAACCTACACTCCACAGTTTTGAAATTTTTACATAAAGAACTGAGTAGTGTCAGTTAGACATGAAGTTCTTTTTTTATATGTTTGCTGTAGAGAAAACCATCTATGTCAAACTACTGCGCCCAGGTCTCAAGAAGGGAGCCCATGCCACCAGACACGATGGGTCTACATGGTTGCGACATTAGGGCTCCTTGTGTACCTTTGGTACAAAAATTAGATGATAGGACCCAGATGGGTTACTGTTAGTAAATTCTTTGGATTTAAGATCAAATAATATCTGAAGTAAGGTGCTATCCTCCCACAGATGTTAATCAGATCTCTTGTTTAATTCATGGTGGGATCGAAGGATTGAGTTTTTTATACACTTCGACCATCTAATAGGTGTTCATTCGCTTTATATTTATATAAAATAAAGTTTCGGTCCATTATAACTGTGCCCCCCCTTTCATTTATCGCTTTTATTTATGATTATCTCCTTATAATTGTGAGACAAGCTCTTGAAATGCCTCGTCTCAGAGGGGAAAGGTTATTCATTGACATACGGTACATCCTTGCTCCATTTTTTTGGTAACTTCATTAATGACTAATTGGGAAAACACTTATTCCAAAGTAGAGTTTTTGCAACAATGGATCGAATTGACTTTTTTACTTAAACGTCTGACAGTCCTTGGAACATTCCAACACTATCTTGATTTTTCTTTATTATAGAACATCTTAAGCCTAATTGAAACCGACATAATTTCTCATAAAAATACTCCACTTGAAATTTGAAAAGATCATGTTGTTTCATCTGGAACGTATTCAGATCCTTTGTTATAGATGTTTGGGTTTTGATCAGCCTGTCAACGTAAGTGAGGAAATATTTTATGCTAACGATTCTACTCAAATCTTCTTCTGCGTTTTAGACGTACGATTCCTATTGACAGGGCGTCCTTCGTCCCTCCTCGTTATCTGAGGTTCTGGACCTGGGAGTATTTTCTTTTTGCTTTCGTCGTTGTGAACTATGACACCGCCTCTAACAACAAGGTTGAGTCTTATTCACAACCTGTGGCGCGATTTTTCGTATGAACTATCTGATGCGTTATACTTGACATCTCAAGAGGTTGGTCCACTCATCCTTGGTGGAATTTTCGTTGTTCAGTCGTTTAACTATATCTATCCTATCCACCAATTAATAAGACAGCTGTGAATTGAAGTTCTATTCTGCGTATCTCTTTCGTATTTTGTTCAACTTATTCTGTAATAGGATGAGATCCGTAGCTTGTTCCGACATTGCAGTTTTTAATCTCATTATGCGTTTTTTCATACTGGTCGATATCCGCACGTGTTGAACTTGTATTCATTATCCACAGATCCTATATCTGTTTTGGTATATTTCTTCATTGCCAACTGAAGGTGTTGTTTATAAGAGCATAGGTCCAAAGAAAACGATTGGATATGGCAGTACCCCGAATTTTCTCTGCGCCCATTCCACAGATCTCCAGACAACCACAATCCTCCGGACCACTCTCAAATCGCAATGTCGAACCACATCCGTGCCTATCAGTGCAACAACTCGGTTCCTGCTATTATTAAAGGTTCAACCAATTAAAACATCCACATCAGGGACACGAAATAAAACCATTAAAGGAATACTTTAGTTTCACCAGCATCATGGTAATCAACATGTTTAAAATGTCCCATGTACAAGTGGTATATAAGATCCATTCAACTTTAGTCGCACCAGTTGAAAATCAGGAAACAGGGGAACATAAAAGTGCAATTTAGAAATTTTAGAAATAAAAAAGACATACCAACAGACGCACCCAACCAAAATTTGGTGAAACAACAGTAGCGATACATTTCAATGAATAACCAACATAATATCTGTGATTTACGTTGGTGTTTACTTTGAACAAGTAAATGACTCCAGATATAAGCCAAATAAACACACTAGTTATTACTGAAGGTAGATGTCGTAATCGGATTTCAACATGGACACGATTTGCACCAAAGGTTTAAACTGAGTCTCTTTGAGTTTACGTTGCTAACTTGTAACTAATGCACTAGTATTCTCCTATACCTTCTTATGTTCTCTAAGCTTCAGTCCATTATATTGTTTATAGTAGTGAATTTTAATATATCGTCTTTATTATAGAGTAATAAAATATACACACCTGTGAGAACACCTGACAGTGAATAAATAGGACGACGTTGCCCTTACATAGAAAACCATGCTTGAGAAAGAGGGGCGTACCCTCCGAAACGTCGCGACATTGCATGACGGCACTGGGCTCGCATCTCAACCATGATCGTCTCCAACAAAGTCTACTATATGGGACTATCACTTACCTCTCTAAATAGCTGAGAATGCTATAAACAAGCTAAGTACCGCCAACGTATCTATATGTTTTTCATGCCTAAGATGTTCGACGTCCATAGGACAACGATGTTTTTCATGCACCCAAACTATATAAAAATGAAGTAAAGATAAGTGTTTTGTCAACACCCTATGCTACTTTTTGTTTACATGGGGAGTCTAAGCAAGGAAACCCTAATGGTGGGATTACACTTGTGCATGTTAACATCGGCATTTTTTCAATTTTTGGATAAGTATAAAGAATGAACCTAAAAACTTTAAGGGCCTCATGTATGAAAACTGTTATGCTCTGGAAAATTGATAGGGGCGTTTGATTGGTTGCTTGGGAACCAAGGATTTTAGCCCAAAGACTTTTTTTCAAAATGTTCCCAAAAAAAAGTGTACACATATATGTAAGAGACACATTTATCAGAATTATAATGGAGTCACAAAAAATAAGAATCATATTACCATGTAGTAGACTCCTATTAGATAGGTTGGTAGGCCCTAGGTAGGTAGCTTGGTAGGCTTCAGGTAGGTAGCCAGTAGTTAGGCCACAGTTGCTACATAGGTCCCAATTAAGTAGGTAGGCTAAGTAGGGTTGGCAGTAGGTAGGCCCAGGTAGTTAGGTAGGTAGGCTATAGGTGGGGCCCACATAAGTAGACAGGCTATAGATAGATTATAGGGGGCAATCCAGAGTCTTACCCCTAGATAAAAGCCAACTCAAGATTCATTTAACCACCCCTTTCTTCAGGTTTTTAAGATATGACAAAACATGAGTTTATGTACAGATGTCACTGATATCACTGATATTCCACTCCTGCATTCGAGGATCTTCAGCCTCAGCTAAGGTTGCAGCTGCCATTCACTGTCGCTATTAAGAATTGTTCGGCTCATGTTCTCCATGACCCAGTCTGTAGTCTCACATCAGTTTCTCTGTAGCCACAGCTCCTCATAATCCTGGTTGCCGAGCCAGCAGTTACAGTTCTTGCAGTCGTTAACACTGTATCAGCTTGTTACATAATTATGTGAGATGTTCAGTATAATATTAGACTGGTTAATAAAATGAGTTGTGTACAAACCAAACAGAAAAAATAAATACTAAATTAAAAAGTGTTGATAACATAGTAAAAAGAGAGATTGCCTATGAGGTTTATTTATTAGTGACACAGTCAAAAAGTTAAAGCCGCTGAGCCCATAAATTTCAGTGTAACTTAACCTATAAATTTTGTGCACTATAGTATGAAATATTAACTGCTCGCATAAGCATTTAATTATTAAAGCATAAAGTTCCAGGGAAAAAAAAACACTGTCAGAGAGAGGAATATACTGTGAGCTCAGTAAAAATGCTCAAGCCCTAAAACACATAGGATCACTCTGGTAACACCAAAATTTAAGTCAGCATATTTTCATAGGTGTTCAAAAGGTGCTGACAAGCACTTGGGGCCACATGTATGAAATTTGGCGTTTAAAGAGAACCTGTCACATAGGTTATGCCCTCCTTGCTGAGGGCAGCACAAGCTAGTGTCAGACCTGCTGTTTCCAGCGCTGTGTCCCTTATTCTGTAAGATGCTGTCGTTTTTGAGTATTTAGTTCTGAAATCTGGAGTTTTCATCCAGAAAAGAGTGATATAAAGAGTCCATGTTTTTCAAACCCCACTCATCTGAGGCTAGCCCCTCCCACCTCAACTGATAAACCTATTACTTTAAATAGGTAGTAACATGAGAATAACTGTCAGTGGACGGGTCTAGGCTTTGGTGGGCGGGGCTAACACCTGCTCATGAATAAGATTTGAGCATTAAATACTCTAAAACTACAGCATCTTACAGAATAAGGGACACAGTGCTGGTAACAGCATGTCTGTCACTAGCTTGTGCTGTCCTCAGCAAGGGGGGGCATAACCTATGTGACAGGGTCCCTTAAAAAGCCAAATTTCATGCGTAGATAGCATAGAATGCGCCTGATTTATGAACCTGCTCTAAAGTGGGTTATAAATCAGGCACATTCTAGCACTAGCACAGCATTTCTGGCTCAGGTATACCACTTTGAAGGTGGTTTACCTGTTCCAGCAGTAATGCGCCTAGAATTGCCGTAGTAAACCTATAAATCAATAGCTTTGTACGCTTCTAGTGCGCCCCACCTTCCGCACGCCCCCCCGAAATCAGGCGCATTACAAAGTGACGCTTGCGCTCTGTAATGCGCCTGATAATGGTGTTCAGGAAGGTTTTCAGTAATGTGAACAGGGCTGCGCTTGATGCCGGGCTGAAAACACACTGGACTTCTGCCACAGCCCCGTTCATACATATCCCCCTCAGTGATGTAGATGTAATAAGGTCATTAGTTGGATAAAAAGTAACCAATACATTTTGAATTAAACCTAATTTGCACAGTACTGTAATATAAAAAGTATAATTGTAGAAGAAGGGTGCCATATTTGGACACACTTAGTAAGAGTTCAGGCTCGGACTGGCCCACAGAGTAACAGGGAAAACCTGGGCTGCTGTACAAGGTGGGGCACTGACAATTACAGCCCACCTTGAGAAAGGCAGGCTAGAGAGGCATAGTGCAATAATCATGTGCAGTAGCTTCAGAATGAGCCCCAAGAATCAACTTCAGTGGTGTACCCCAAGAATCATCTCCACTGGGGGCCCTAAGCATGCCAATCTGATACTGACTGAGGTAATCAGATATAAGCTGTAGAGATCTACAGTTCCAGTGTAAGGCTATGTTCACACGGCTTAACTGCCGGGTGTACAGTACGCCCCGTAATTAAGCCGGGTCTTCGGGAGTCGTGCTGATCGGCACATACTCCCACTTTGCGGGGGGTCAGCAGCCTCCTGGTCCTATAGACTATCATTAATCGCGGCGCGTAAGCACGATCGTATTGTATATGCAGGGAGAGGAGGCGTAATCCATATTTCTCTATGAGAACTGTGGATTACCGTAATGATTGGGGCACATTTTGGCCATATTAGAATGCAGTATGCTTTCAATACGTGGCAAAATGCATCCCAAAATAGCCTAATAATTAGTGTCTCAGAGAACAGTTCTTAGTTTTCACATGAACGAAAAATAACTACAGTCTCCATCTACAAGAAATTGAGTATAGATTATTGTGACATTGAAGCCTTCACTTAAAGACTCTGATTTCTGAAGAACTGCAGAGAAAATGGGAATTATGGATAACTCTGCATTCTTACACCAGATATCAGGCTTCTTTCTGGTACATTGTCAAAATAGGTCACAAGCTTTCCAGTTTAGCATCTGAGCCAGGAGTTGCTGCAGTGCTGTTTTAGGTGGAGGTAGTCTTCCTGGTACAAGGTGCACTTTTTTTTAGCAGAAAATGTTGGGAGAAAATAAGTTTCTGGGAACAGGTCTCAAAATTATGTACTGGAACACATTTCTTCAGTCTGTTTAGGGAAACCAATGCTCCAACCATTTTTGCAGCACAGTCTATTTTCAATGTCACAACTTTTCTACTGCCACAGATCTACTTTCTATCCAAGAGCAGCCAGTTAATCAGGATCTGTTTCAGTACAGAGTTGCAATGTGGAGATTCTATCCTCTAAAAGCTGAACCCTCTCACCTAGCGTTTTAAAGGCCTGGTGGAATAGGCCTAGTTTAACAATCAATTTTGTCATGAAATAAGTTGCAAAAGAGATGGTCATTGCCAGAAGTTGAGCCACCACTTGTTTCAAGATTGACTCTGGTTCTTGGCCAGAGTCTGATATCTGAGAAGTTGCACAATATTTTTCAGCTATCATCATTTTATGAGCAGCGGTGGAAGCTTTAGTGCTTGTGCTATGATCACTTCAGGCAAATTAATTTGATTTTCCTGCTGCTTGTTGACTCATGATGCCTTGCTGGAAATAAAATCTCTTGCTAAATGATTTCAATCATGCTAGAAGGTTGCCATCCCATTATTAGTCTAATACTGATTAGAGTGGTGCCATTTGTAAGCTTTATGTTATTCACCCCTTAAAATATCAGAGCTGGAATCTGAATGTTTGGTTCAGGCAGAAAGTCTTCAGCACAACCATGGACAGGGGTCCTAAAAATTACAGCCTGGCCCCTTATGTCTAATGAAACATAATTTACTTTCTTTGTATTGTGCGGGCAGAGAGGACAGAATACACAATTTAAAGTTGGACTGTATAAAATCCCTTCTGCAGTGTGTGCAAACTTGTTCACGAACTACAGGAAACATCTGAACGCTTTAACTGCAATATTAAGATCTGTTTTTCTGTTGAAGCAAATAATTATTTCACAAAATAAAATTAATTATTTAAGAATCATACAATGTGATTTTCTGGATTTTTTTTTAGATTATGTCTCTCACAGTTGAAGTCCACCTATGATAAAAATTACCGACCTCTCCGTTTTTGGTAGGTGGGAAAGCTTGCAAAATCGCCAGTGCAGCAAACTTTTTCCCAACTGTGTGTGTGTGTGTGTGACTCTAGCCTCTACGACATGGGCAAGACCAAAGAGCATTTGATGGATGTCAGGGACAAGATCACAGACGTGAACAAACCTGGAATGGGCTACAAAACCATAAGCAAGATGCTGGGTGAGAAGGAGACAACTCGGTGCAATAGTAAGAAAATGGAAGAAATACAAAATAACTGTCAATCGACATCGATCTGGGGCACCATGAAAAATCTCACCTTGTGGGGTATCCATAATCACGAGGAAGGTGAGAGATCAGCCTAAAATTACACGGTGGGAACTTGTTAATGATCTCAAGGCAGCTGGGACAACAGGCACCAAGAAAACCATGGTAACACATTACACCGTAGTTGATAAAGTCCTGCAGGTCATTGTCCTTAATCCCATGGAAAACATGAAGGAGTTGAAGCTCTGAATTGCCAAGCGACAGCCTCAAAATCTTAATGATTGAGAGATGATCTGCAAAAAGGAGTAGACCAAAATTCCTCCTGACATGTACGCAAACCTTATCATCAACTACAAAAAACTTCTGACTGTTGTGCTTTCCAACAATGGTTTTAGTATTAAGTCTTGTTTTGCCAAAGGGATCAAATACTTGTTTCTCACTGCAAAATGCAAACAAACTTATAGTTCCGTTTCTTTTTCTCTCACAGTGATGATTGTGTGGGGTTCACAAACATGTAATACCTCGCATGTTTCGAAATATGGTTATACAAATTACATTTAATGTTTAATCAGTTGCTTTACATAATATATGGAAAAATGTGGCTATTTTGCATTTTTAATATCTGTATTCTTTCATATGTTTTTTTAAAATTAAACTTTAAAAAAAAATAATAATAATATTTTCTCTTTAGTCCCACAGAGAACTTGAACATGTCATTGCTTGGTCACTTGTACAATACAAAGCAATATTTCTATATTGCAATGCATTGTGCACTGAATGTTATATTATTATCCTTCATTAGGCCTGCAGCTAACATAATGACTAAATGGCACCTCACATTCGCATCACAGAGGAGTCAGTTAGGTGATGGCGGGAGCTGCTTACCTCTGACTAGCATCTTAGATGCTGCAATTGCTATTAACCACTGCATCTAATGTGTTAAAAGAGTATTATCAGAATTATTTCTGATCACAGCCACTACAGGTAAATGTAAGCAACAAAACTGAGCCTGCACCCGGCATGTGGATCAGCTGATAAGCACGTTCCATGTGTGCTTTACTGTGGATGTCAGAAAGGGTAAAACCACTTAATTACAAATTGGAAATTGACTATTAATATAGGAACCTTTTTGACCCGACAAAGCCTCGGTGCTTTCCATTTGATTACATAGCTGATGGAATAAAACTAAGTGACCTGCATATTATGTTAATTAACATTTCTCAATACTCCTGTTGACTGCTCACTATCACTTAATGATCTAAGGAAGCTTATTCTATAATGAGATTCCTTATTTAAAGTAAATTAATATTTATAAAGAAAATCAAAATAAAAAAGATTTTGGGAGGAAATATAATTAACATAAGAATTTTAATTTTATTTTTCTAAAGAACATTTGGACAACTTACTAAGTGAGGTTTCTAGAGCAAAATTAAAAAAAAAATATGAAAATTAAATATTAAATTCGTGAAGTTTCATGTATGTAATTGTGTTGTGCGTTAGTTAAGAAATTAGAATTAAATTGTTATTGCCTTTTTATTAACACACTTGATTAGTTAATAAGATTTAATCTTCAGATTAACTCAAGTCTCCATGTTTATAACATAGACATTGTATATATAAAAATGTTTTGCAATTTTCTTCCCCCAATGTATCCAACCTAAAAGTTTAAAAAGCTATGAATAAGGACTTTTCTGTCCAAAACGCGTCAGCTAAGCAACTGTGCATTAAACATATGAATGCTGCTTTTTTATATTTTTAAACGATAAAATGGAAATACTGTTTTAAATTATATTTAGGTCAGTTTAGATTAGCTGCTGATACTATTGTCCTATTCTACTATTTGATGTTTGGCTTTGCTTCAATCTCGCTCAATCTGGCTGATATCGGCATTGAATTAAATGAGCTGACTATTTTATTTTGCTTTTTCTTAAAAGTTTAGGAAAGCACAATACATATCTACTCAAAAAAACAAATCGTTTTTTCTATTGACTTAGGGCAGCATGTATGAAGTTTGGAATTGAAACATTATAATAGCATAGGATGTGCCTGATTTATGAACCCACTCTACAGCGGGTCATAAATCAGGCACATTCTAGTGCTAAGACAACATTTCTGGCTCAGATATACAACTTTCAAAGTTCCATCAGTAATGCACCTAGAATTGCTGTAGTTAAGCCATAAATCTATAGCTTCGTACGGTTCTAGTGCACCCCACCTCCCGCACACCCGCCGAAATCCGGTGCATTACAAAGTGCCGCTTGAGCTCTATAATGCGCCTGATTCGGGCTTACAGGAGGCATTACACTAATTCGAACAGGGCTGTGCATAATGTTGGGCTGAAAATACGCCAGACTTCTGGCACAGCCCCGTTCATACATGCCGCCCTTAGTATCCAGTAAAAGTAATCTTGAAAGGAAAGAATTTATTTATGGCTTAACGTTTGCTAGAAACCAAACAATGATACAATACATTTGGGACATTACATCCTCATTGTTAAATGTTATGATGCATACACAGAGACAGAGCGGTTGTTATTTTTTTCTTTACCCAGGTATCTATCTATCTATCTATCTATCTATCTATCTATCTAATAACTGATATAGTAGTTTGGCTGAGTATAGAAATGGACCAAGCTAAGTCAAATAAAGCTCCATGCCCAGATGACTTACACCATCTATATTGGATATTGTGTTTTTAGACTTTGCAAAGGCATTTGACACTGTCCCTCATAAGCGTCTATTGGGTAAATTAAAATCCATTGAGTTAGAAATAACAGTGTGTAATTGGATTAAAAACTGGCTATCAGATCCTACTCAGAGAGTGGTTGTAAATGACTCCTACTCTAAGTGGTCCCCGGTTATGAGTGATTATGGTGTGCCCCAGGGCTCAGTATTACATAGTTACATAGTTAGTACAGTTGAAAGAAGACACATGTCCATTGAGTTCAACCAAGGGTGGGGAAAATGTGGGTGAGGGAGAGAGACAAGGACCTTAAACCCAGCCTCACCACTGGTTAATGCCCTGGAACTCACAAGGCAAGAACCAGTCTGCTCCAGTGGAGACCATATCTCCGACCCAGGAGCCTCCACCAGCCAGGATCCAGAATTTTACATAGCTACGTACGCATTACGCATTAATATTCTTTAGTTCCAGGTAGGTATCTAAGCCTTTCTTGAAACTCTCTACAGTTCTTGCTGTGACCAGCTCCTCAGGCAGGCTATTCCACAGATTCACAGTTCTTACAGTGAAGAATGCTCTTCTCCTCTGGAGATTAAATCCTTTTTTCTCTAGTCGAAGGGAATGTCCCCTTGTCTTTTGAGGGGGCTTCACTTGAACTAATTTTTCCCCATACTTTTTGTAGGGACCATTTATATATTTATATAAATTAATTATGTCCCCCCGAAGCCATCTTTTCTCAAGACTAAATAAGTTAAATTCTACTAACCTTTCCTCGACAAATTATTCTATCCGTCTTCCTGATTATAGAATCCCCTACAACTACTAACTGTCTTTTCTTACCTGCATTTCCATCCCACCTACTACTAGTTGGGCTGCTCTTCCGGCTGCTAGGAAGAGCAGTGTCCACTAGGGCTGCCCTTTCTGAGACTGATTCCCCAGCATTATCACCCAACTTGGCAATTTTGCTAGGAATCTCAGGAGGAGAAGTGGCCTTCCATTTTCTGGTACACCTAGAGCTCCCCCTGTCTACGTTAACCCAGCTACATGGCTCCTCCTGCTGATCCAATACTCCACCCTCAACATTTAGCCCACTAACTGTTTGCTCCAAGAGTAGCAAACTCTTCTCTTCATTGTCAATCGCCCTCAGTGTCGCATTTTGCTCCTCTAGGTCTAAAATGCGAGCTACCAGAGTAGCAACATGCTCACATCTGCTACAACGATATTCACCCTGGACCTCTTGCTCCAGTAGTGCATACATATGGCAGATTGTGCACTGCTGGAAATTGCCAGTGAAGCTGCCCATTATCCTGGTGCAACAGCAATGAAGAGGAAAAAAAAAGTTAATGAGATTGAAGTATTAAATAAAAGAGGTTTGTTTACTTACCAGTTTTTCTCTCCTGTTTTTTAACTCCGGTTTGTTAACTCAGCACTCTGTTCTCTTCAAGCACTGAGTTTGAGCCAAGCAATGGAGCCACCAAAAGAGCCAGAGTCCTCTTTTTTCAATGTATTTATTAAAGATATAGTGGAGAGGATTAATAGCACTTTTTTCTATTTTTGCAGATGACACCAAGCTATGGAGTGTTGTGCAATATATGATGTTCATAAATTACAAGCAGACCTGGACACACTGAGTGTTCGGGCATCCACTTGACAAATGAGGTTCAAGGTGGAGAAATGTAAAGTTTTGCATCTTGGTACTAATAATCTGCAAGCATTATATGTCCTGGGGTGGGGAGGGACTGGGACAATTGCTCATTGGGAAGGATCTTGACATTCTTGTAGATCATAGATTACAGAACAGCATGCAATGTCAATCAGCTGCCTCTAAGACAAGCAGGATATTGGCATGTATTAAAAGAGGCATGGACTTGCAGGACAGGGATATGATATTACCGCGGTACTGTATAAAGCATTGGTGTGGCCTCACTTTAAATATGCTGTTCAGTTTTGGGAACCAGATTATAGAAAGGATGTAATGGAGCTAGAGAGCGTTCAAAGACGAGCAAGCAAACTAATAAGGGAAATGGAATATCTTGGTTATGTGGAGAGGTTGAGAAAAAACAGCTTTGGGGAGTCATGATTAATTTATATAAGTATATAAATGATCCCTACAAAAAGTGTGGTGAAAAGCTATTTCAGTTAAAACCCCCTCAAAAGATAAAGGGACATTCCCTTCATCTGGAGAAAAAATAAAATTCATCTCCAGAGATGAAAAGCCTTCTTCACTATGATAACTGTGAATCTGTGGAATAGCCTACTTGAGGTCACAGCAGGAACAAGTGAGGGTTAAAAAAAGGCTTAGATAACTACCTGAAACTAAAGAATATTAATATGTATGTGGCTGTATAAAATATCTAGATCCAGTCTGATGGCAACTCTGGGAGCAGAAGTAAAATCTTACTTAGAGCAAAGAGGTTGTTGCCTTATGGGTTTCAAAGCCTTTATCTGTAGGGAAAACTAAGCTTTAAAAAATCCTTATCTTCCTCCCTATTTCCACATTTTCCCCAGCCTTGGTTGAACTTGATGAGCATATGTATTTGTTTAAACTGTACTATCTATCTATCTATCTATCTATCTATCTATCTATCTATCTATCTATCTATCTATCAGACTGGGGGGGGGGGGCATGGAGCCCACCAGTGAAGTTGAATCTAGGGGTCCATCAGTGGAGTTGATTTTGGGGGCCTATCTAACAGCTACTGCACATAACTCTTGCACTTTACCTATTGCTTTTTCTCTGCCTTTCTCCTTAAAAAGCAGACCCAAATCTATCATGTTAAGGCTCCCACCATTGTTTTTTTCTTTTTTTGTTCTGCTCCTCTGCTGTACTCACCAATCTGGGCCTGTATCTATTTATCTATGAGCCTCTATGTAATTGTAAGTGTGTAAGCGTGCATGTGCGTGCGTGTGTGTGTGTCTACCTATCAACCTTTTGAACGTGGTATTGCAAGATATACCGCTACAATTTGGATTACAATTAATACTTACATAGTACTGTTATATCTCTAACATAAACACTACTACAACACAGCACACATACAGCTATAGTTCAGCTGTGCTGCACACACAAAGTACTGTGTTTACACATTATACATGCATAGATATTAAATACAGCTACATAAACATTGCACACACATATAACTAAACACATTACACATAATTACCTCATCTGCAGAGCAGTGCTAAGCCAGCTTCTTCCTTGAGCTGTAAGCTGCACTTCTTTCCTCTTCTGTTTCTCCCAACAGAGCTGCTGCTTAAATCAAGTTACAATAGCTCATAAAAAGCCCCAGCTGTTGTAACTTACTGCAGTGCAGACAGCGTTAGGGGGAGGAAGACAATACCTTTATAGGCACATGTACATCATACATTTCTTTCAATATTTCTATCTGATTGCACTGAGGCAAGTGCCTGAGCTAACCTCTGCACCACTGTACACAGGCCTATTAAGGCTCCATGTAAACTCCAAACTGAATGGAGCCACAGAATACCTCTAATTTCACTTGTCGGTTGCCTATGTGCTTCTAAATAGGCTCAGGGTACATGGCCCTATCGTATGCATATAACTTTAGTGCAATATATCACATAATATATATAGTATTATGGAAGGGTCATGCACACCACAGTGCCTGCGGATGGTCTGTACAATGAAAGTGGGAGTCTTATAATAATGGAGCCATAGGCCTTCCATGAGACAATGCATGAACCATATTATAGTTACATAGATAGTACAGTTAAAAAAAGACATATGATCATCAAGTCCAACCAAGGGTGGGGAAACTGTTGGTTAAGGGAGGGCAATAAGGAATTTTTTAAGCCTCGTTTTTCCTACTAATGAATGCTTTGGAACCCATAAGGCAAGAACCAATCTCTAAGGAAGATTTCATTTCTGGTCCCAGCGTTGTCATCAGACTGAATCTAAAATTTTATATGGCTACATACGTGCATACATACATTAATATTTTTTAGTTTCAGGTACATATTCAAGCCTTTCTTGAAACTCGCAACTGTTCCTGCTGTGACCAGCTCCTCAGGCAGGATATTCCAAAGATTTACAGTTATCATAGTAAAGAACACTTTTCTCCTCCAGAGATTGAATCCTTTTGTCTTTTGAGGGGGCTTTACATGAAATAGTTTCCCCCATACTTTTTGTAGGGACCATTTATATACTTATATAAATGAATCATGTCTCCTCGGAGTCGTCTTTTCTCAAGACTAAATTAGTTTAACTCTTTTATCCTCTCCTCATAAATAAAATGCTCCATTCCCCTCATTAGTTTGGTCGCTCGTCTTTGCACTTTCTCTAGCTCTATTAAATCCAGTCTATAAACTGGAGCCCAGATCTGAACTGCATATTCCAACTGAGGGAGCACCAATGCTTTAGACATTCTCACCCTGAGAGTTTACTTTTTAGTAGAATATGTAATACAATATTGACAAAAATTCTAGTCTTTGCTAGTACACACAAACAATAAGAATGATGAGCCTCACAGGAAAAATAGACTGAACCACAGGGGTGGAAATGTCCGTGATCAATACTGAACATAATTCAGGGGCAAAGAACAAATATGACCAAAATAGCAAAGCAGCAATAACTAAAAAACCCATATTAGAACCTCAGCCCCCAAAGTAGTGATGAAGTAATATTACTAAAATACCATGAGCCCTTCTGACTGCTGCTTCGACACAGAGGATCTATTATTCAAAGTATTGTTTTTTACATTTCTTCAAGAAGTCAAAATAAGCAAAGTTCTATCCTCAGCCTACACACAAAGATGACATGTATAAACAGTGCTGCAACAGTTTTGTGGCGTGCTTTAAGCCAAAAAAATCTGTCGTAGCCCTATTCTATAGATGTCAATTCTATGGGAGCGTGTCACGCCAGATTCGTATGACACGTCACATTTATGAATGTGTCATGACAAAGTGTGATGTGAAACTGTCATATAAATCCATACCAATTTCACAGTGGCGAAGCTGAGACAAATTTTGGCAAAGCCACTATCTCTGCACCAGTTTTTGGTGAATAAAAGTGTCTCGCAAAGTAGAAAGTGCTGTGAGACACTTTCATAAATACTGATGAATGCTACTGTACACTAACCTACTGAGAAGAAGGACTGTCACGGCAGTGCCACTGTTCATACATGTTCCCCTAAGTTTTTTGCTGTATGTGGATAATTATTTTTGCTTATTCTGAAAAACTCTTTAATAGCAAATTTTAAAACCAGATAAAATTATGAAGATTATATTTATCTATACATTAGATATTAATAAACTCAATATCAGTCTGAAAAATTGGATTTATTTCTGGACCTATGTACCCCATAGAGGCATGTGTTGCCATATGTTGTTTTGTTGGGTGCCAAAGGTATGTTATAGGTAGAGATGGGCGAATTGATTCTAACGAAGTGGAATTCGTTTAGAATTTCAGGAAAACTTCGGTTCGGACCGAAGTCGAACTTTGGGGTACTTCGGGTGAACGAAGTGTGCTTTTGATTGATAAAATGGCTGCGAGCACATGGCGCTACATGGGGCAAAGCACTCTGGAGGAAGGGAGGGCATAGCCTGCATGACATGTGCAGAGATGAAGCCAATCAGAGACCGGCGGGGGTTCTGTGACGTCACCGCAATATATAAGACCGAGAGCGCCGCTGGGAGCTCACACTCCTCTCACTGTACTGATAGGGAAGGTGCTGCTGCGGGTGATAGCGCTTTCTGAAGAACTGATTTTTATACAGCGATTTCTGTGGGGTGTCTCAGCTTGTCTCAGAGACTGTTCTCTGAATGTGCTATTTCTGATTTTTTTGGGGTATTGGATCTGAAATCCAGTGTGCGTCCACTGCAGCTGCATATACATTCAATATCCAAGTGGGATCTAAGCCAGTTCCTGTTGTATTCATTTAAAGAAACAGCATTTTTACAATACAAATACCACTTCATTTTTGGCTGCTGAATTCTATTGCGCATTTAAATCCAGGGTTAATTAAGCCGATGTTTTTGCTGGAGTATGCTGACAAAAAAAACCGTCTTTTTTCAACGCCAAATATATAACTATTGTTTTGTAGCCTAATCACAAGCAAAAGGCAAATTACAAACTGTATCCTCTTTTTGTGTGGCGTAGAAAACACGCAATTGTAACACTCTACTATTTTTGTGCGGCTCAATACTTTGGTCAGGCAAGTAATTTACATCCATGGGTTAATTAAGCCGTTTGTTTATGGCTGGTGTGCTTGACAAAAATAAACCGTCTTTTTCAACGCAAATATATATATTTTTTTTTGTGTAGCCTAATCTCACAAGCAAAGGCAAATTAACAAAACTGTATCTCTATGTTGTGTGCCGTAGAAAACACGCAGTAATGTAACAACGCTACTAGTTTTGTGCGGCTCAATTCTTTGGCGCAATTTACATCCAGTGGGTTAATTAAGCGATTGTGTTTTTGTGCTGGTGTGCTGACAAAAAATAAACCGTCGTTTTTCAACGCCAAAATATATATATATTTTTTTTGGTAGCCTAATTCACAGCAAAGGCAAATTTCAACTGTATCTCTGTTTGTGTGGTCGTTAGAAAACACGCAATTGTAGACACGCTACTAGTTTGTGTGCGGCTCAATTTGCTTTGGCGAATTTACATCCAGGGGTTAATTAAGCGTTGTTTGCTGAGTGCAGACAATAAATAAACCGTCTTTTTCAACCGCCAAATAAATATAATTTTTTTTTGGTAGCCTAATTCACAAGCAAAGGCAAATATACAACTGTACCTCTTGTGTGTGGCGTAGAAAACACGCAATTGTAACAACGCTACTAGTTTGTTCGGCTCAATAACATTTGGCGTCAATTTACAACAGGGGTTAATTAAGCGTGTTTTGCTGTGAGCTCGACAAAAATACAAACGTCTTTTTCAACAGCCGCAAATATATATCATTTTTTTTTGGTAGCCTATTACAAGCAAAGGCTAATTTACAACTGTATCTCTTGTTGTGTGGCGTAGAAAAACACGCATTTTAACACGCTATAGTTTTGTGCGCTCAATTCTTGGCGCAATTTACATCCAGGGGTTAAATTAACTTTGTATTGCAGGTGGACTGACAAAAATAACCGTCTTTTTCAACTGCAAATATATATATTTTTTTTTTGGTAGCGTTATTCACAGGCAAAAGGCAAATATACAACTGTATCTCTTGTTGTGTGGGCGTAGAAAACACGCATTGTAAAAAACACGCTACTAAGTTTGTGCACGACCTCAATTCTTTGGCGCAATTTTACATCCAGAGGGTTAATTAAGCGTTGTTTTTGGGCGGTGTGCTGACAAAATAAACCGTCTTTTTCAGACGCCAAATATAGTATATTTTTTTTGTAGCCTAATTCACAAGCAAAGGCTAATTAACAAACTGTATCTCTTGTGTGGTGTTGTAGAAAACACGCAATTGTAACACGCTACTATTGTTGTTGTGCGGACCATTCTTTGGCGCATATTTACATCCAGCGTGGTTAATTAAGCGTTGTTTTGGCTGGTGTGCTGACAAAAATAAAACCGTCTTTTTCAGAACGCCAAATATAATATATAATTTTTTTGGTAGCATAAATTTCACAAGCAAAAGGCAACATTAGCAACTGTATCTCTTTGTAGTGTGGCGTAAAACACGCAATGTAACACGCTACTTAGTTTGTGCGGCTCATTACTTTGGCGCCACTTTACATCCCGGAGGGTTAATTAAAGCGTTGTTTTGCCTGGTGTTGCTGACAAAAATAAACCGTCTTTTTTCACGCAAATATAATATATATAATTTTTTTGGTTAGCCTAATTCACAAGCAAAGGCTAATTACACACTTTAACTCTTTTGTGTTGCGTAGAAAACACGCAATTGTCTAACACGCTACTAGTTTTGTGCGGCTCAATTCTTGGCGCAATTTACATCCAGGGTTAATTTAAGCGTTGTTTTTTGCGGTGGGCTGACAAAAATAAACCGTCTTTTTCAAACGCCAAATAGTATATATATTTTTTTGTATCCCTAATACACAACCAAGGCTAATTACAACTGTATCTCATTTTGTGTGGTGTAGAAAACACGCATTTGTAACACCTACTAACAAGTTTGGCGGCTCATTCTTTGGCGGCATTTACATCCGAGGGGTTAATTAAGCGTTGTTTTGCTGGTTATGCTACAAAAATAAAAACCGTCTTTTTTCAACGCCAAATATATAAATATTTTTTTGTGTAGCCTAATTCACAACAAAGGCTAATTAAACTGTATCTCTTGTTGTGTGGCGTAGAAAATCACTCAATTGTAACACGCTACAAGCTACTAGTTTGTGGTGGCTCAATTCTATAGCGCAATTTACATCCATGTGTTTATATTAAGCGTTGTTTTTGCTGCGTGCTGACAAAAATAAACCGTTTTTTCAACACCGAACTATATACAATTTTTCTTGTAGCATAATTCACAAGTCGAAGGTTAATTAATCCCTGTTTTTGCTTTTTAACATTTATAAAACACACGTCTTTTAAACGACACATACAAGTAAAATTTTTCCTGCCATTGTGTGAGCGCAATTATAATCCAAGGGTACCCAAGCTTGTTACTGGTCATTTGGAGTCAAAACGGTGTATATTTATCATAACATATAGCTTCATCAAACGTGTCTGTACATTTTAGAACAACAGTATGTCAGACAGAGAGGTTGCATGCTCTGCAACTGCAGTGGCAGTGCACAAACATTTCTGAAAACGGGCCCAGGTCGCAGTAGCACATGCAAGGGACGTCGCAGCAGGGGTCACTCGGTGAGGCTACAACTGACCGCTGTCAATCTAGCGGCCCGAGTGTGTTTGTTCAGTCAACACAAGGTGTCATGATGGATGACTAGCTTCATCCTCTTTCCTCCCAGATTCATCTGATCAACCCCAGCCAAGAGTCGGTGGGAACCTCAGACACAACTACTTATTTGGCATGGCCGGGAGCGGGTCAGAGGCCTCACCTTCTCAGCCCGCCTCTGTCCCATCCAGTTCCCTCAGACAGGGAACTACTATGTGGACAGGGCTCAGCGCCACTATATAGCGAGGATGAACAATTTGAGGAGGGCAGTCAGCAGCTACGTGGCAGCGAAGAAATGGGGCCAATATCCCCAGCTTCTTGCAGTAGGCGGCAAAGTATAGATGTGGAGAGTGGCATGGGAGGTCATGTGGTGAGAGGTCAGCCTCGGCTTACCAAGACCGTGATGAGGACAGTAGTGACGATGAAACACAAATAGATGATGATGTAGCCGACCGCACTTGGGAGCCGGGTGAAGCAAGGGCTTCATCATCGTCAGGAGAAGAGGGCGTCAGCTTGCGCGTCAGGCAGCGGCGCAGCCAGCAAGTGGGTTGTGTGGCCGTGAGTCAGCAGGGTAGCAGCAGTGTGAGGTCGGGAGCCAAGCGGCCACGGGGTAGAAAACCCGCTTCGCAGGTCCAAGACAGTACGAGGCAGCGGCGGCAGTAGTCACTCAGTGCGGAGCGTTGGCGGTAAAATCAGCTACTCGGCGGTGTGGCAGTTCTTTGCTAAGACACCGGAGGAGCCGAATATGGGTATATGTAGAATCTGTGGGCAGAAAGTGAAGCGTGGCCAGGGAGCTAACGTTGGCACAATGCCCTGCGTCAACACATGCAGCGTCACCATCCGGTGGCCTGGGAGAAACGTGGCTCAGATGTGGTGGTCCATCCTGCCGCTGCAGCAGCAGCAGCGGCCAGTGGCACGCATGCCATTTCAGCCAGTCAAGGCTCCACCACCTCTGCAGAAGGCAGCTGTTTCTCTTTGACATCCTCTCCCGGTCCAGATGCTCCTGCTCCCTCGCTACTCATGGCCCCAGCAGTCGTTCAGAGAGGCGATTGTAAAGAGACAACAGTATGCGTCCAACCATCCTAAGGTGCAGCAGCTGACCGTGCTCCTGTCCAAGTTGTTGGTACTGCAGTCCCTCCCTTTCCAAATGGTGGACTCTGCACCATTCAGAGAACTAATGGCTTGTGCCGAGCCGAGATGGAGAGTTCCAAGCCGTAATTTCTTTTCCAAAAAGGCAGTACCAGCACTTCATAAATATGTAGAACAGAAAGTGGGTCAGTCCTTGAGCTTATCGGTTTTTTCCAAGGTGCAGGCAGCGCGGACGTCTGGAGCTGTAACTACGGTCAGGGCCAGTACATGTCCTTTACGGCCCACGGGTGAATGTGCTTCCTGCCCAGGCACACCAACAACTTGGACAGGAGACGCCGCTTTCTCCTCCACGTTGTCAAACTGCTGCTCCTGCGCCAATGTCCGCCTCCTCCTCCTCCACCACCACCACCATCTCAGCCTCCACAAGTACTGCTCCATCATACCACATGTGTAGGGCACAGCGGTGTCACGCAGTTCTACACCTAGCTTGCCTCGGCGAACGAAGTCACACAGGGGAGGAACTGCTCCGCGTCATGCAGCAAGAAATCGATGTGTGGCTTTCTCCGCGCCAACTGCAAATCGGAACCATGGTGACGGACAATGGGAGGAACATGGTGTCCGCGCTGCACCGAGGAGGGATGGTCCATGCGCCCTGCATGGCGCACGTGTTCAATCTGGTTGTAAAAAGGTTCCTGAAGTCTTCCACCGATCTTCAGAACATTCTGAAAATGGCCAGGAAACTGTGCATGCACTTTATCCATTCGTACAAAGCCAGGAACACCCTCCTCGAGTTGCAGCGGCAGAACGGCCTCCCCCAACACGCTCTGATATGCGATGTTTCCACCCGCTGGAATTCCAGCCTGCACATGTTGGACCGACTGTATGAACAGAGAAAGGCCATTAACGATTTTTTTGATGATCCAGGCAGACAGAAGTACTCCCCTGTGTAACTTTGATGTCAGCCAGTGGCAGCTCATGCGTGACACCTGCCGTTTGTTGAGGCCATTCGAGGAGGCCACGTTATTTGTCAGTCGCCAGGACTACGGGATGAATAACGTCATTCCACTGCTTCCAGGTCCTGGAACAGATGCTGAAAAATCTGTCTGGGCAGGGACTGGAGAGTGTGGCGAACTACATCTCGTGCCACATGAGTTCCGTGTGGGGATACTGAAATGGAGGAGGAGTAGGATGGGACATGGGAGCAGAAGCCATATGTCTGGTGAAATGAGTGGATTTACCTACCCAGGTGATCAAGGTACGAAGGAGCGAGACAAGTAGCAGCTGAGAGTGGATGGAGATGGAGGAAGACGAGGCAGATGACGTCCCAGCACCCGTGGCATATCACAGTGGAAATGGAGGCAGGGAGCCCCCTCGGACTCACTTGTGCAGAATTATTCCCGCATCAAGGCTTATTGGCCTGGCTAGATGACAGCCGAAATAGTGCAGCATCCGGCAGAGGGATTAATTCTGGCTCCCACCCTATTGGACCCCATCGCTAACCGGACCCAAAATGGGAAGCTTTTTCCCCATCTATTGAGAGGGAAGACAAACCAAATACATAGGGAAATCCTCCGTAAGTCATTAGGCCGCTGCTATGTGCGGGCACTCGTCCCTCCTACTGAGACAGGTCTTGACCGGGGGTGTCCTCATCGCTCAAGTACTAACTAACGCCGGCTGCTGGGGGAAGGTGGGGGGAAGGGAGCAATACCAGCTCCATCATCAGTAAAACCTAATCTGGGGATTCACTAATGAGCAGCTTCCCTTCACCCGCCCAGTGAGGAGGGCCAGGTCACCAGCAGCAGCAGCAGCAGACAGCAGCACAGGACATTGAGCATTCCTGAACCAACAGGTTGTGGCCGAGACTTAGGGACGAAGCGCACTCTGCCCACTCACCACCATTTAGAAGATCCCTGGACTACTGGTCCAGCCAAACTGGATCAGTGTGGCCGCAACTTGCCGAGATTTGCTCGTTGAGACACTGACTAGGTCTCTGGCCCGGTCCACATATCAGGTAGTTAGTTGCACTCAGATGCGGGTGTTTCAGTGTCGCGGGGGGTGCCAGTCTAGTTACCCCAAGGAAACACGCTGTCCTACAGGGAAATTTTGAACGACTGACCTTTTGTCAAGATGAACATTCGCGTCGGATCGGCCAGGATTTCACACACCAATGCCTTAGGCGTCAACTGGGTTCAAAATGACCTGCCTCAGCCACTATTCTGATGCCGCCAAACCCGCCTGATGCCACCCATCTGCTGAATAGTTTTCTTCCATCTGCCTACCACCGTCTTAACCATGGACTGTATTGCCGACCCAGCCCACCTCAACACAGCTGTCATATGTGCCCGATCTATGTCTCATTGCATCGCTGCTGCTGTTGCTGTGCCGGTGACATCCACACTGGTGTCATTGAGTGGCCACTCTGCGGCTGGACTGTTTTTTGCCACCTCCAGAATGTCATTGTGCCACTCTCTGACCTCATGCTGTTGCTCCTAGTCCGCACCCCCGGTCCACTCTCTGTCATTGTGCCATCTAGCCTGACCTCATGCCCTAGAGCCGAACACCGTATGCCCCATCCTCGCACATTCTCAGTTCAATTTGATGCCGCTCTGTGGCCTAATACTAGTACATGCCACCTGCAGAATTGTCATTCGCGTGCCACTCTCTGACCTCATGCGTTTGCTCCTGTCATCACCACTCCACACTCTGTTCATTGTGCCACTCGCCTGTCCTCATGCTGCTGCCAGAGTAGCCCGAGACTCTCCGCTCTCAGTCATTGGTAACCGACACTGTGGCCTAATACTATTTAGCCGACCATGCAGAATGTTCATTGTGCCACTCTCTGACCTCGATGCTGATTGCTCCTCCTCCTGTCCCCTCCACTACGTCTTCATTGTGCCACGCCAGACCTCAAGCTGCATGCCCATCGACTGCCGTGACCCTCCCGCTCTCAGTCATTGGTGCCGCTCTGTGGCCAATAGCTATTTTGCCGCGACCACCCTGCAGAATGTCAGTTGTGCCACACTCTGACCTCCTGCTGTTGCTCCTGCTCATTCGACCCATCCACTCCTGTCATTGTGCCCACTGCCTGACCTCATGCGCTGCCCGGGGCCGTGACCCATGCTCCGCTCTCAGTCATAGTGCCGCATCTGTGGCCTAATACTAATTTTAGCCACCTGCAGAATTTCATTGTGCCACTCTCTGACCCTTCATACTGTTGATACCTGTCATCACCTTTCACACTCTCTGTCATGGTGGCCACTGCCTGACCTCATGCTGCTAGCCTTCATCATAACGACGAGCCTAAGCCCGTCTGGTACCTCCGCTCTCAGATCATTGTGCCGCTATGTGGCCTAATACTAATACTTTTGCACCTGCAGAATGATCGATTGAGTGCCACTACTCTGACCTCATGCTGACTCTTGCTCCTGTCATCACCTCCACTCTCTGTCATATGTGCCACTACGCCTGACCTCATGCGCTGCCCGCCGTGACGCTTCGCCGCTCTCAGTCATTGTGCGCTGCTGGTGGACCTAAATACATAATTTTGCCACCTGCAGAAATGTCCATTTGTGCCACTCTCTGCACCCTCCATGCTGACTTGCTCCTGTCATCACCTCATCCACTCTCGTGTTCATTTGTGCCACTGCCTGACCTCAAGCAGCTGCCGCCGTTTGGGGAGGGGGGGGACCTCCGCCTCTCATCATTGTGCCCGCTCTGTGGCCTAATACTATTTTGCCCACCTGCAGAATGTCATTGTGACCCCAAACGCCACTCTCTCAACCTGACCTCATGCTGTTGCTACCTGTCATCACCTCCGATCTCTCTGTCATTGTGCCACTGCCTGACCTCATATGCTGCTTGCCGCCGTGACCTCCGCTCTCAGTCATTGTGCCGCTCTGTGTCCTAATACCTATTTTTTGCCACCTGCAGAATGTCATTTTTTGGGTGGTTTCCCTTTTTTTGAGATGGCCACTGCTTCACCTCATGCTGTTCGCTCCTGTCATCACCTCCACTCTCTTCATTGTGCCACTGCCTGACTCATGCTGCTTTGCCCACCCAGCCGTGACCTCCGGACTCTCGTCATTTGTTGACACGACTCTGGGGCCTAATACTATTTTTGGCCCAAACCTCAAATGTCTTGTCTGCCACTCTTCTGACCACATGCATGCTAGCTACGTGGACTCCTGGTCGTGCCTCCACACTGTGTCATTGATTGTCCACCCTGTCTGACCTCATCTGCTGCTGCCGTGGCCTGCTGCCGGCCCTCCACAACTGTGGCCTACTCCTTTTTTGCCACCCTGTCCATGAATTTGTCATTTGTAGATGCCTCACGTCACTGACCTCATAACTGCTGCCCATACGTCAAGCCGTGACCTCCACACTGTATCATTGTGCACACTCTACTTGTGGTCCTAATACAGTTTTGCCACCATCCAGAAATGCCATTCGTCGCACTGGTCTTGACCACCCCCCCTCCCCCAACCCCCCCCCCCTCATACTGCGGCCCCGCCGTGACCTCCACACTGTATCAATGTGCCCACTTCTAGTGGCCTAATACTGTTTTTTGCCAACCTCCAGAATGCCATTGTGCCACTGTCTGACCTCATACTGCTGCCCGCCGACACACCTATCCACACTGGTGTGATTGTGCCCACTCTGTGCCCTAATACTGTTTTTTTTTTTATTTCCCCCTCCATAATGTCATTTGTGCCACTTTCTGACCTCATACTGCTGCCCTCGGGCAGGCCGTACTCCCACGTACTGTATCATTGTGCCACTCTGTGGCCTAATACTGTTTTTGCCGCCACCATAATCTCATTGTGCCACTGTCTGACCTCATACTGCTGCCGCCGTGACCTACCACACTGTATCATTGTGCCACTACCTTGTGGCCTAATACTCGCGTTTTGTTGCCGCCCTCCATAATGATCATTGTTGCCACTGTCTGACCACATAGACTGCTGCCGCCGGGACCTCCAACACTGTATCATTGTGCCACTCCTGTGGCCCTATACTGTTTTGCCGACCTTTCTCCATAATGTCATTGTGGCCACTCGCCTGACCTCAACTGCGCCAAGCCCTTTGACCCATCCACACAGTATTGATTGTGCCACTCTGTGCCACCGAATACTGTTTTTTTTTTCTTTCCGCCACACCAATAATGTCATGTGCCACGTCCTGACCTCATACTGCTGCACAGGCTACGCTGAGCCTTGACCTCCCACACCTGTATCATTGTGTCCACTCTGTGGCCTAATACTGTTTTGTTGTGGCCCATGCCTCCAGAATGTCATGTGCCACGCCTGACCTCATGCTGCGTGCTGCCGCCGAGTCACCCGACTCACAAACTCATTCACTAATGTTGCCACCTGAGCTCTCAGCTTGGTTTTTTTTTCCAGCTTTCGCTAGCATGACTTTATCAGGCTACATTCCCGGTCTTGAATAGAGTACCCAGTGTAAGTTTTTTTCGTCAGTCTTTGGCCTCTTAGGCCCATGGAATTTTCTATAGTGAAGCTCGATTCTAAGAGCGGCGCAGTCATGTGCGTGTCATAACTAAAAAACACAAACACTGAGTATGAAGACCAGAAACCAAGGCGCGCCTCGCATATTTAATCATGGCAACATCCACCAACGCTTCCTACAGCACCCCACACACTGCAGGCTCTGGGCAGCCTGGAAATAGCTGCTTTTTTAACCGTGATTTCGTGCCGAAAGTAATACGATTAGCAATACCGTAACGAATTTTGTCGAAAATTCGGCGAAGTGACCGAAACCGAATTTTTGAAAATTCGTCCTAACTCTAATGCCCTGGGTTTTGCTCACATCCTGGCTTTGTGTCTCAATGCCCTATGGGCTTGCGGTCCAAATTCTACCGAGGTTTCTTCTGGACGGCCAAGAATGTAGTTAACAACAACTCTGGTCAGGGGTGGGAATACAAGATCCGCTGTCATTGACTGATTCAGGATCAGGAGCCCCCTCACCCAGCACATTGTTACGTAGCTTCTGGTTGCTGTACTCTCAGCAGAGTATCGTCTATACAGTTGGATTGACAACTGTGAACTTCTGGCGCTGTTTGCTCTGTGGGCCAGAAATAGATGCTTGCAATCCGCTATGATCATTAGTTTGATTCTTGAGCTTTCTCATAGGTTTGGCACTTTTAACTTTGTAGGCGCTAATATCCGCGGACTGTCGCAGTCCTGAGTTATTGCCATGCAAGGCAGCATCTCTTGAGCCAATGATTTCAAAGTCAAGTTTGGTAGGTAGCAGCGATAAGCAGTGGCCTTAGCTCTGGGTTGGTCCTGCAGGGTAGTAATGCGGGCGGCCTCGGGATTGGGGAGGTAGGATGCTGGACCTGAAGACTAGGAAATCAGCTGGTAGGCGGAGGCAGGTAGGTGGGGATGCACTGGGCTTCCTCCCCAGGTAGAATGAGGTTTCCGGGTTGAACACCCCAAAGAAGGGCTGCCATGCATCTGGGAGCGAGATGGAGAACTGCAGGAATGTGAGTGGGAGTCGTTGATGGGAATCAGGGCAGCAGGAGGCCCCGTGTCCTCGTGTCAGAAGGCCCACCAACGACCTACCCCAAGACTCATCAGTTCCAGATGTTGGACAAAGGTCGCAGGTGTCGCGCTCGTGGGCGGATCTCTGAGGCCTCAGGTAAGGCTGAGACATCCTCAGCTGCCCCGTTACAGATCAGAGAGCGCGTTGTCAGTTGATCTCGGCAACCTTCGAGGGAGACTAATGAAATCCTCCTGTGTGTAACGGCCCCTTTGGCAGGTCCGCAAGGGGCGAATCGTTGACCCAGTATGGCTCGACGGATGCCTAGTGCCCCGCCGTGGCTGTAAGCGGATTCCCATGGGAGTGGCTGCCTCTTCTGAACCGTCGGGATTCACAAGGCTATAGCGTACAAGTAGACAGAGCCCCTCCGGATGGATATCTCTCCACCCATTGTACCCCTGGCATCCCTAAGGGCAGATGGAGGTAAATTCACAGCTGGTGGGTCAGTGCCCTCGCGTTGCCCAAGCCGAGAAGGGATATTAGCGCTACAGGCCGTGGACTCTTGCGTTTGTGCATCTGTGTGGTTTACTGCTTGAGGAGTCCCTGCAAGTCACAGCCTCCATCCCACGCGCTGCTGCAGGATGGCACCATCCTGTCTCCTACGTGGCGTGCGGTGTGTCCCAGTCGGGTACGACCTTCCCGGGTGAGTGGCAGCAGAGCGCGGACATAACCTGGTTCACGTTGCTCTCGTTCTCGCCTATTGTCGGCGCCCCTTTTTTGTCTTTGCGAGGTACAGCCACATACACGTCACGGCTGAGGAATCAGAGCGATTGCTGCCAGATGAAAGCGCCTCTGGTGATCTGCCACTTTTTCAGCCGCCGGCGACCAGATTGAGTGGCGAACGAGCCCACGGGTGACCTGAGGGAGGTAACGGCAGTCCACACCTGGCGAGGATGTTCAGACTGCAGATCCCTTCTTCACTCGAGGGCTATGGAAGTCGCTCAGCAGTAGGCGTGTAAGTATGGCGTCCTGCCAGGCATCGGCGGCGCGAAAGGCGCCTTGACTCCCGTCCCTGCAGCTCCTGCAGCGGAGCAAAAAGATTGGAGATGGGAACTCCAGAGGGCGGAGGGAGAGTCCCGGAGGCCGAGGATACCCTTTTGGTCACCTTCTTCGTAGACGCCATGATGAGTGGCTCTGCGCTGATGAATCTAGCTCCAGTTATCCCTGAACGGAGCAGCTCCTGCAACTCACACTCTCACACTCTAGCATGGCTACACGCCCTCCCACAATTTAAGAATAATTTTTATTTATGAAACCCCCCTTGATAAGACTATTTAAAGGGGTTGTCTCACTACAAGGATTAATTTTTATGTTAAAGATCTTGCAAAAACAAGTCACTTGCAATATATGTCCAATAAACGTTTCCATCCTATTCTGAGATAACGCGTCGCTGTCTACGTATCAGGAGCTGCATCAGCTCCTCAGGATCGCATATTAGCATACATAGACTCTTGTTTTTTTGAATCTCTCCCATGTATCAGGTCTGTGGCCCTGCACTTTGGTTTTTTGCTATAGCTACAGTACCTGGCTTTCACACTGAAGTCCTAGTATAAGATCCAGTAAACACGCTGCTGAATTCAAAAATGAAACCAGAAAACAGGATTCAGGTAAAGAGGAATCAATGTATGTGAGACAAAACCCCTTTAAATTATCATTCTCTAGAGACTACAAAACAGTAATTTGGTGTTGAAAATAAATAACAATAATCACGAAGTTCCAAATACATCCCCATTCTAAATTAATTCATATAGGGGGAACATGCATTGAACGGGGCTAGCGCAAAATTTGGTATATTTTCCAGCCCGACAATCAGGTCAGCCCCCGTTCGCATAGTGAAAAGCCTCCGTACCCTATTCATTAATATACATAGCACCCTGCGTCACTTTGAAATGCTCCTCGAATTATCGAGTGGGCGTGAGGCGAGGCGTGATGCACTAAACCATATGGAAGCAAATAAATTATAGCTTCAAGTACAGCAAATCCATGCCTATTAACTGCGAACAGTATCGGTTACCTGAGCACAGAAATATAGTGTTAGTGCTATTTCTAGCTAATTGCCTGATTTATGACCCGCAGTGGAACAGGTTCATAAACATGTGCAATCTACACTAATATTGCACAATTATAAATTCATGCCATTTCACATACCGAAATTTCATAGGGGCCAGACCCTTTCTGTTAGTAAACGTGAACGAGACATAAACCTCGCCACGCGCTCATGATGACATCCATAGGGCACATGACATCACAGAACACCGACGTGATGTCACAATGGGTGATGGTCATGTACACTAAAGCTCCTACAAACATCAGCCATCTTGACTCACATCAGCGAATGTAAGGACAAGCTCACGAGTATGAGCTCCTACAACATCATGTACAGGAAGGGATATAGATCAGACTGCACCAACAACCCGGCCCAATACCTTAGGAAACCCTATGTGTGACTTGTTTCCTTTCTTTGATTGTCAGGAGGATATTGTAGGAAGGGGAAATGTAGATTCTAAAAATAGAAATTAGTGTTAATGAATGAGAACAATATTCATAAATTCCAATTAGCCTCCATTTTTGTAATTCATTCACTTTGGGGGGTGGACCAGAGTATGCGAAAACTGTCTAGGTGGAAGACTTTGTTTGTTGCCCATAGCAACCAATCAGAGCTCCTCTTTCATTGTCAATCAGAGCCCCCTACTTTAATTATTTCAGAGCTCTATATGAAATACAACATTTGGGATAAGTTCACACGACAGGTTTTTGCCGCTGATCGTGTCAGAGACAAAAAAAGTTTCCTTGTTGAACTCGGGCGGGCGCCTTGCAAGCAGAGAATTTCACTGAGAGGAGAGGCGCAGACTGTCCCAGAGATCTCTGCCATCCTATACTCCCGTATTTCGCGGGTAAAACGCGTCAAATAATTGATCATCACGTGTACGCGCTTAATAGCAACAAAAAAAATAAAACCCCCCGACGAAAATCCTGAAGTGAGATCTGAATGATCGACACTGATCTTTCCATAGGGTCCTATTGACACAATTGTAGATTTTGTACTACATCCTGAACCGTCTTGTCTCCCATTAGAGTGAAAGAGGAACAAGACCCCGGCCGTTAGTTCACACATTGTGGTAGTCTGAAGCTGAATCCTCAATCAGCCGCCGGAGTCTCTCTTTCTTCCTCTTCTAATCTCGGACTATGCCCTCGATGGCACAATGTGTGATGCAGAGGATGGGGGCGTCCAGATCCGTCTGGATGTTAAGTTTGGCTTTCCCCATCACATTTCGATTCCAGGAGGAGTGTGGTATGTGCTGGTTGTATTATGTATGTGCTGGTGTGAATGAAGTGTCCCCTGTACGCCCTGTCACCATTAATGAGGAGTTTCTATGGTGCTCCTATAAAAATTAGTCTAAGTCGCCGAGCTCCAGGCGCCGGGTGGTACCCACACAGCACACTAAGCCCTGTCCAACATAAGACCGAGGCTGCTCTACACATTAGACGTGTCAGGCACCAGGCCGGCTAAACATACTACAAAGTCATCCCTGACACTGACAAAGCGCCACCCCAGCCCCACAAACACTCTACCCCCCCGCTCCCGTATCACCAAGGGCTAGATAGTGTGGTCTACATCAACACGACAGGCACTTTTCATTCAAGTTGCCCCTCATCACTACTCTTTCACCACTTACATACACAACATGATGACTGTACCCAGAAACACATTGCATTAAAACCTCCCCCACATTACCAGCAATTACATCACTGCTCCCCAAATATTACACATGCACACTCTTCTCATCCCACAGCCCCATTGTCATCTCCATCTACGACTCGTATCGCTACATCACAATGCACTACACTGTCCCGTCTAGGAAGGAGTGTCCTGCTCGAAGGTGTGAGGCGGTGTACGTAAGGACTGTATTACTCCTCCTCTTTTCTCGATTAGCACGCGGGGTCTGCTTGCATAGACCATCTCTCACAGTGACGCGTTGTGTCTTTCATGTGGCATTAGACCCTCATTACATCAGGAGCACCACGTTCCTATATATAGACTTGTCAGATCTCAAGGAGCGCCGGGTCTGATGTACCTGAGCAATCGTGAGCTTCTATGAAGAGGTGTAGTGTGGATTGTAACCTCCCCTAATCTTCACAGCTCGGTGAGTATTATATTGTATATTAGGTTGTAAGCTCTTTAAATTAAATTTTAAAAGAAATATTTGTTGTGCTGTGTGGTTTTTTTGTGTGAATTTCTTCTTTCTGTGACCAAGATCAGAGTGATCCCTGCCGCTCAGCGCTCCACAACTAGAGCTCAGCTGCTGATCTGTTATATAATAAAGGGTGTCATCCCCTCACACATGGCGGCAGCGGCTACAGGGGCGGCCTGTAAAAGGTATATTTCAAATTTATTTGAAATGGGTCTGTAAAGGTGCAGGAGAAGGTAGATGATGAGGGTGCAGGCCCCAGGCAGGTAGATACATCTGTGTAGTGGGGTGTGCATGGAGGTCAGGCCTACCAATGTTGGCCTGGAGGTGTAGTGCACTGGCAGAGAAGGAACCACAGAGACTCTCAGCTGGGATATTGCAGGCTTTACTCACCACAACTCACAACAGCAGGTCCCCATGATGCACAATTCTCTTTTCAGGTAGAGAATACATACAAGGGTACAAAGCACTTCTCTACATATATCCTAGTTGCTCCACATTGCAAATACCACGGATCTTCACTTTCCCATTAAAATATACCTAGTCCTCCTAACCCCTTTACTGATATCCCCATTAACATTAATACACAAGTTACAGTACACTAACACATACAACTGTTTTTTTGCTAGTGGGGTGGTCAAACCCTTGCCTTTCCTTCTCCGTGTCAGATGGAACGCATCATTTAGTACTCCAGCATCAATGCACATTATAAAATTTATATAAACCTGTACATATTTACATTTCAGCATAAATAGAAAACATGAACTATATATATATTATTAAAATTTAGGGGTAGACCTGTGCCTATGCAGATAGAAGGTTGGGAGAACAACTGGGAATGGGCTGCAGTAACCGGTGTCTCTGGAGCTGCCCACAGTCGTCCTCTCACCTAACCCCTATATCCTTGGCCGTGCCTATTGGGCAGGTAAACTGTTTAGGGAAGTTTGTTGGCTCCAACATTTCTCTACAGGATGGACCTCCTGGGCGGTTGACCGTCCTGGATTCGCTTCTTCATGAAGCCTCACATGCTCCCCTTTGTAGAGACTGTGCAACCACTCCAGCTGGACTACACACTTCACCACCTGGTGGTTTATACACACTTCACCACCTGGTGGTTTACAGAGACCTGGTCCCTGATCTGGTCTTTTATGATGGTATCCAAACTAGTCCGGGGAGAAGCGTTTTGAACCACACTGGAAGTGGGATCCTCCCACCATGCCAGGTACTCCTTAGCTTTTGAATCCATGAAGCAGACAGTGTTCTCGACTCCAACTCCAGCTATAGAGCACTCCAGTCAGAGAAGGCTGCTCTGGACCATACTGTGCTGGCGCAGATTGTAGCAGCATGTGGGCCATTGTCATCACCGACTATATCTGCCTGCTTCTGGGCTCTTGGATCAATGATAGTTCTTCCCACACACAATCCATTTTGAACTCATCCCCCACATCCCACATCTCACTGGATCCATACTCTCTCTGTCTGGGGCGCACAACATATCGGTGTCTGAGACCCCAATCAAAAACTAACCACGAGGATGTCCCTGTCTTGCCTCTGGGAGTAATTACTGCTGTCAATAGCACAATAGACCAGAGTCGCTGTAAATGTAAGCTGTTGGCGCAGTGGATGGTCAAGAGTAAAATGTACACTCAGGTGAATAATGCTAACGAAGCACTTATACGGGGCTTAAATGAGGACCCGCCAATGAGGACAGCAAGGTGGATCTGACAAGTGCCCTTATGGAGAAATGGAAGGAATAAATAACTAGAATTCCAGAAGAAAGACACCAAAACGACCTTATACCTTAACATCAAACTTTACCTGACTCAGTCCCTAACTCTGTCCCCTCGATTCTAACCCTAACACCAGACACACCCATACCCAATCATATCCCTGACAATAACCCTACCAAAGCACCACATCCGTACTATGCTGGTCTTACCCAATCAACTCAAAACTACCAAAGATAATCCAAGAAGAACACGTCAAGACTGACACAGAAGCAACAGAGGAGTAAGACAAACACCTAATATCTGGAACAGATAGGTAACCAAAGCAGGACTGAATGCTATGAGCTCCCAAGACACAACTCCAGCTACCAGTATAGACAGCAACCAGACACACAACCACAGATGAAAATCATGCTTCAATAGAAGGCCCAGTCAACCACGTTTTACCATGTGGGCTTGGTCAGCTTGATAATCGCAGAGTTGTTTAAGGCAGTTGCATAGTAACAACTCATCTGTATCAAGTGAACGCAAGAGAAGAAAAAATGGTAATACAACTCCCTGGTGGGAAAGTTTTGCGCATCACTCAAATGTGGGGGACATGCATGATTTGTTTGAGAACTGCTTAACATGGACCCAGCAAGCCTGAAATCACCATACTCCCCCCACAACTGTTGCCTCACTCTAGTCAAACAAAGACGTCTGTCTTATGCAAAAATGCTGTGAGTAGTTACAAGTTAGCAAGAGTGGTTTCGAGCTTCTGCCATCTTATATAGACGTGTCCTAGGCAAATGTGAGGTTTTTTTTTCTCAAGTGCACAAACCTGGAATTACACGTTCTTCTTATTTTCTATTGCAAGTTTGACTATTTACTAAGGAGCAACAGAGCGACAGAAAGTAGAATACGGCACATTAAGTGACAACACTCTTTGCAGCCACTCTGTGTATGGAGCAGTTACTAAGAAGAGCTTTAGTGCAGTCCCTTGATTTTTCTTTTTCTTTTTAAAGCCACAAGACTCATAATACGGTGTTTTCATCACAAGCCCACTCTGGGAACGAGGCAGGGCCTTTTCTTAACCGTTATTCCGATCGTCCCCGTCTTGGACACGAAAGTACAAGGTCTTGGGAAAAGTGGCCTCTCTTCATGGAGTAAAGGGAGACCCAGTTCTTGCTCTGGGTGAGTCAGCTGGCATAATTAGGCAAGTGTCCACACATAAGTGGCTCAAATATAATACAGGTTGGCCTCCATCTCAATGAGGCGAACCTGATTAGCCCTTCAGATACACCCCAATTATGAAGATCATGGCAAGTAAGTTCTCCAAAAGGGCCATCACATCCCTTCTAGATGACAGCAACAAAAATACACAAGACGATAAATATGAATTTGTCAGTGAAATACCTCTATATCCATATTGGCCAGAGAAGCTGTTAAAAAGATTGATATATTCTCAATGAAGTAACGCACGTAATATGGAAAAAAAAATTTGCAAAGTGCCATCAAAACCGGAGTGAAATCCACACCCACATAAACACAGTCCATATTAGCAAACTTGTGAGCACCTGGGGCTTTCATAAATCCCCCCTTCCCCCCCCCCCCAAAAGCTCTCATGGGGCTTGGGGGTCCGACCTGCAATATTCCATGTTATAATGCACTCTGAGAACACACCGAACAAATCCCAGTGTGCATCTATCCGTTTCAGTCAGTGGCTTCAGACCATAGGCCAATGATGAGATCCAGATACCACACTTGATCTGAGCTAAAAGGCCTAGAATGCCCTGATGTTTAATCTGGAGCTATGGCTAACTAAGTCCAAGAAGTAACTGCACCCGCTAGAATCTCTGGGAACAGGCAAATGTAAGGAACCTTCCCGACTGAAAGGAGGTGGGATGCCTCATCTACTATTTGGTATAAAATATGTCTAACAGCTTGCGTCGAGAACACCACAAAAATAACTTCAGCCTTTGAGTCCGGCAAGACCTGAAAGCCCCGACTCGACTCCTTAATTTACCAAACCCTCCGACTACCCTACTCCAACTCCTGACTCCAACTCCAGACTCCTCATACATCGCCGATTTATAAAATGAGATAAATTATACTGTCTAGTAACAAAGGACAACATCAGGCTGTTGTATCACCTTATGATGGTACAATAGATCAAGCTGTTTAGGTGGAACCATACAACTGACAAGCTAAAGGGTAACAATGTTTTGATCCTTTTTTGAACACTTGTGGGTAGAGTTGAAGAAAAAGCTGTATCTGTATCCAAGTACCCGCCCCCCCCCCCCCCCCTAGTTTCTGGCACAAACATTGGGTGAATTGTGTAAAGAAGACCTGGGATCATATTTTGGTACAAGATATGCTTTGAATCTGATCAAGATCCCCAGAAGGATTCAGGCAGTATGAAAACCAACAGGTGGATTTTTCCAAATACTAACAAAATAATAACAAAATTAACACTTGATTTTTTAGATCAAAGCTGTAACTTAGGCAGACTGGCTATGAATACCGGCAAGTCCAATTTTATGTAATTGCGGAAGATAGGTAAGAGTGACTGTAATATAAACATTACAGTAGCCACATGTACCCAACCAGCCTGTAGTGGATGGAGATATATGGAGCCTGAAAGTCACAAGTTCAAAACATTGTTACCAATTTTGCTTGTTAGATGTAAAAAATATTTATTTGATATATGACTTTAGAGAACGACAAAAAAAATGAATAGTATGCAAAACACAGCAGGAACATTTTGTGAGTCTCTGAATTTGTTCTGAAGAAATAGTATTTAGCCACCTTCAGATCCTTGCTACATGACCTCACATCGGTATTATTATTTCCAGGATAGAGAACGGCCTCACTACACCTAACTTTGGTTGGAGGGGTAAAGTGGTGACCACAGGGGCAACATCTCTAACAATGTCAGGTTATAAAGGAATCGCCTCACCCCACAGTCAGTTTTGATGAAGGTTAAACTCTTCATATTCTTTGAAAACAGGTGAAAAATTTTGCTGAAATCTGTTTGCCAGGGAGCAAAATCCTTTCCCCTGGGGCAGCGCTTTGCCTGCTCCATGTCATCATTCCCACTCCTATGTGATGAGGCTGAAGATATGGGAAGCAGTAGCACGGGCCCCGGACCCAATTCCTCTTGCTCTTTGCACTGCATCGAACTAACTGGACCAACTTATTATATATTTTGGGAGTCGGAGTCGGTCCATTTTATGACGAATCCGATTCCTGCAAAATAGGCACTGACTCCAACTCCACGACTCCGACTCCACAGCCCTAAATGTAACTTAAATGGGGTCTGTCCTCCAATATCAATGATCAATCTGTAGCAATGCAGCTTTGCTAAATCTCTCTAATCCTTGCTAAATTCCCTTTATTCTACATACAGCAAGAGCCAGCACAGTACAGGTATTGCTGGGACCTGTGGTCCACCAAGCAAGATCACTGCCATAGTTTCTATTCACTGACATGCTATTCTAACGACTTTTCTGTTACTTCTAGCCTATATCTATTGCATTAGTAATGTGCCAAAGTTCCATAATGCACCAAACATGAGCGTGCAAAAACCACTTTCATAGATTCAGGCGCATTTTACACTAAAAAACAGATGCGAAAATGCACTTCCGTGCCTCTATTTGCTTACATGTCTCCCTTGGTGGAAACTGCCGTTACCCGTCATAGGCCGTGGAAACTTAATTAAAATGATTGCTATGCCCCACATCCCTTATAGAATCCATAGCTCCCGGTGTGGATCCCAACTTTCTTATTTCAGAAAATACATAGTATGTTCAGGGAATTGCTGTGGAAAAAGGGCCACGGCCAAAATAGAGCTAAATCACTTGCAAAGAGATAAGAATGAGGGTGGCCTTGCCATCCCCAACGCCTGGCTCTACTTCATAGCCGCCCAGTGGTAACACTTTGTTGGGTGGGATAAGAGAAAAGGAATTGGCTCAGTAGGTAAACTTATGGCTCAATATTCCAGCTGGCCTAACCTTTGTTGTATTCTGGAGGCTGGATGTCTGGGGCGTTACTCTCTTAATTTTCCCAAGTTTACAAATGTACAAGGTATGGGAGAGAGGCAAGTCTATCATGGGAGTTCCCGCTTACACCAAATATACTCCTATCTGGTCTAACCCGAAACTCCCTGAATTCTATAAATTGTAAAAGTTTCAGAGCTGGAGTGATCTAGGCTTATCTACTGTTGCTCAAATCCAAGCAGATTTCTCAATACAAAGCTTTGATCAAATATGAGAATAATTTGATATCCTACATAGAATATTCTATCAATATCTACAATTAAGACTCACACCTACCAAGCAAAAAAGCTAGATATGGTCCATCCAATCCTCTCCTGTCTTTGAACCAATTTGTGGAACTAGTTCCGCTAAGGGAATCATAGCTGGTGTCTATAAACTTCTTATATATGAACATCTCCATAAGTCTCCACTGCCAGTCAAAGACAAGTGGATTGCGGATATTGGTCCTATTACAGAAGAGCAATGGCCTGAAATTATTGGGCTCCCTAAACTGGTCTCTTTAAGTGAAGCCAAGTGGTTTTCTCAACTCATACTTTTATATAGAGTGTATAAGACTCCCACTCTTTCACATAGGTTTGGTATAAGAGCAGACTCCCTTTCTTTTGCATAAGTTTGGTATAAGAGCAGATCCCCATTGTCCAAGATGTGACGTAGAAGATGCAGGACTACTCCCTGTGATGTGGGAATGTCCACCCCTAGGGTCATTCTGGAATGAAGTTCTAGCAATTATTCTCAAGGTCCATGAGATTTCAGTTCCCCCTGATCTGATTCACTGTGTTCTAGGCCATCTTAGCGATGTAGTCTAAACTTATTAGTATTACTTGTATGTTATACATGGCTAGAAAGCTTATTGCTCAGAGATGGATTCAATCATCTCCTCCCACTGCTACAGAATATGTGAACAAACTGAACAACATCATTAGGTTGGAAAAGGCCATTTAAAAAGAAAAGCACTCAAAATTTAAAA
>JAODAL010026988.1:0-55751 GCA_025379985.1 Phyllomedusa bahiana
CTTTATATATAAATGTGATAGGGGAAAAGGGGCCTGTAAAAATATTAACGGGCCCTGTTTTAATTAATAGAATAGTGACCCGGGAGACTCGGCGTGTTATATTTACTAGTCCCTTTTTATTGACTGAGGGGAGCGTGGCCTTTTTTATTCTTTTCCTGATATATGATGAGAAGCGTCGCCGGTTTTTTATTATAGTCCTGTATTTAAAAAAATATGACTGAGGGGGAAACGGTGCGCCGTGTTTTTTTTTTTATTAAATTTTTATATTTACTATCCTTATATATCTGAGGAGAGGGGGCGGGGCCCTGTTTAAAATTTTACTAGTCCGTATATGTGACTGAGGGAAGGGAGGAGGTTAATATTACTATCCCTTAATATAAGAAAAAGGGGGGGGGTGATTTTTCTGCCGTTATAGGGGTAAATTCCCTTTTTTTTAATAGGGAAAAGTGACTGAGAGAGCGGGGGGCCGGTTTAAAAATTTTTAAAATCCTGTTTTAGGAAGAGGAGGCGGTGGGCCGGTTTATATTACTAGTCCTTTTTTGGAAGGGGATAAAATATTTTACTTGAAAAGTGCTGAGGACCCCGTGTTAAAATTTACCTCCTGTATATAAAATTTATGGGGAAAGGGGAGCGGGGCGGGCCCTGTTATTAATTACTTTTGTTTGAAATAGGGCTGAGGGGGAAACGGGGCGGCCGGGTTTTATAAATTACTAGGGCTGTATTTTAGGGGACTGAGGAAGGGGAAGCGGGTGTTTATTTATACTATCCCGTTTATAGGATGAAGGGGGAAACCGGTGCGGCCGGGTTTATAAAATTTCTATCCGGGATTAAAAAGTGACTGAGGGAAAACGGTGCGGATGTTTTTTTAAATTTTTAAATGTCCGGGAATAGGATGAGGAAGGGGGCCCGGGTGTTATTTTTTAATTTCTAAATCTGATATTCTAGGGACGAAACGGCCGTGTTAAAATTTTTAGTTTTATTAAAAAGTGGGCGAGGAGAGCGTTTGGGGGCCGGTTTTAATTTTTACTCCTGTTAAGTGATTTGGGGGAGCGGGGGGCTTTTTTTTATTACTGTCCCGTATATATGATTTAGGAGACGGGGCGGCCCCTTTATTATTTCTACCTTATATAGAGAATATTTACTTGGGAAAAGGGGGTCGGGCCCTGTTAAAATTACTATTTGTATTTTTGGAAAAGAGGGGGAGCGGTCGGGCCCGGGGTATATAATTACTATCCCTTTTAAAAAGTTTATGAGGAGAGAAGCGGGCCTTTATATATTCCCAGTTTTTTATAGAAATAGTACTGGAGGGGAAAACGGTTTAAACCCATGTATATTAAAAAGGGGGCATATATTTTTTAAAAAAAGAGTGGAAAAAGGGTCGGGCCCTGTTTTTTAAAAATTACTAGGGGTTTTTTAATGAATGAGGAGAACGGGGCCCGTGTTTATATAACCTTCCCCCTTTTTAAAAGTGACTGAGGGGGCGGGGGGGGGCCCCCCCCCCTTTGAATTTTTTACTTCCCGGTATTTAGTTACGGGAAGCGGGCCCGTTTATATAAATTTTGTCCTTATATTGAAATAGGGACTTAGGAGAGCGGTGCGGGGTGTTATTTATTTTGGTCCTTTATTGTACCAGGGGAAGTGGGGGGCGTTTATAAAATTTTTTAGTCCCGTATATAGTATGAAAAGCGGGGCGGCCGGGGTTTATTTACTACCCGTATAAGTTAACCGAGGAGAGTACCGTGTTTTTAAAAATTACCCATCCTTATATAAGAATTTTTAGGAGAACGGGGCCCTTTATATATTCAGTCCCCGTATTAAAATAGGCTGAGGAGGAACGGTTTCGGGTGTTTTAATTATGTCCCGTATAAAATGACTAGGGGAGGGGGGCCGTTTATAAATTTCAAATCCCTTTATATAAGAATAAAGGGGAAAAGTCGGGGCGGGGGGTTTATTTATTACTGAGTTGTTTTAAAAGAAATATTTAACAAAGGGGAACGGGGCGGCCGGGTTTTTTAAAAACTAAATCCCCGTATTAAAAAGTGATTTAGGGGAGCGTTGGGGGTTTTATTTTAAATATCCTGTTTTTAAAAAGTGGGCTGAGGAACGGGGGGGCCTGTTAAATATTACTAATTTTTTAATAGAAAAGTGAATGAGGAGAGCGGGGCGGCCCGTGTTTTATATTAATAGTCCTGTATATAAGGGAAAATGACGGGGGAGACGGGGCGGCCCTGTTTTTATATTAATATTTCCCAGATATAGAAGGGAATTTGTGACTGAGGAAAGCGGTGGGCCGTGTTTTTATTACTAGTCCCGTATATTTGGTTTACTGAGGAAGCGGTCCCGTGTTATATAATTTCTTTGTCCTGTATATAGGGGAAATTTTCCGAAAAGGGTGCCGGGCCTTTTATTTTTTTATAGAATGGGGATTTTTTTGTGACTGAAGGAGCGGTCCCCTGTGTTAATTTACAGTCCTTTTATAAGTATGAGGAAGCGGGGCCCCCGTGTTATATATTATAGTCCCCTTTTATAGGTGGAGAGGAGGCGGGCCCGGGGGTTTATAATTTTCAACCTGTTATATGATGGGAAGGGGGTCCGGGCAATTCTTTGTTTTCTTAAAAGTCCCGTTTATTATAGAAAAAGGGTGAAGGGAGCGGGGGGGCCCTTTAAAAATATTACTTTCCCTTTTATAAAGTGACCCGAGGAGGCGGGGCCGGGTTTTTATTTTATTACTCCTGTAAATGACTGAGGAGAGGGGGTGGGCCGGGTTTTTAAAATTCTCTTTCCCGATATAAGAATAGGCCCGAGGGGAAAGGGGCGGCCCCTTTATATATTTTTAAAACCTGTATAAATTTTGTACTGAAGGGGAGCGGGCGGGGGTTAAAATATTAAATAGTCCCCGTATATAAAAATTGACGGGGGAGAGCGTCGGCCCCTTTATATATTACTAGGCCCGTATTTAAAAATTTATTTAGGGAGCAAGGCCGGGGTTTTTATATTACTAGTCCCTTTTTATATGGGCTGAGGGGAAAGGGGGCGGAGGTTTATTTTACTAGTCCTGTAATAAAAAATAGGACTGAGGAGACGGGGCGGCCGTTTTTAAATTTTCAGTCCTGTATATAGTTTTTGAGGGAGCTTTCGGGGGGTTTTTATAAATTTCTAGTTTTTATTTTAAAATGATTTAGGAGAGCGTCGGGCCGGGGTTTATTTTATTTTTAAATCCTGTAAATGACTTGGGGGGGGGAGGGCCCCTGTTATATTTTACCCATTCGGGAAAATGAGGGGGAAATTGGGGATTTTAAAGGAAAAAACCCGGGGCGGTCGTGTTAATATTTTAATCCTTTATATAAAATTTTTGAAAGGGGTGCGGGTGTTTTTTTTTCCCCTTAAAAGTTAAATTTTTATAGTCATTTATATATTTACTGGGGAGAGCGGGCGGGCCCTTTATATATTACTAGTCCTGTTTATAGTGACTGAGGAGAGCGGTGCGGCCGTGTTAATATATACAGTCCTGTATTAGAATAGTGACTGAGGAGAGCGGTGCGGCCGTGTTATATATTACTAGTCCTGTATATAGTGACTGAGGAGAGCGGTGCGGCCGTGTTATATATATTACTAGTCCTGTAAATAGAGAATAGTGAGCGAGGAGAGCGGTGCGGCCGTGTTATATTTTACTAGTCCTGTATATAGAGAATAGTGACTGAGGAGAGCGGTGCGGCCGTGTTATATATTACTAGTCCTGTATATAGTGACTGAGGAGAGCGGTGCGGCCGTGTTATATATTACTAGTCCTGTATATAGTGACTGAGGAGAGCGGAGCGGCGGGGTTATATATTACTAGTCCTGTGTATAGGGTCTGGGGAGAGCGGTTTCGGCGTGTTATATTTATAGTTGTTTTATAGTATGAGGAGAGCGTGCGGGTTTTCCGTGTTATTTTTAAAGGGTTTGGTTTTAAATGGAGAGGAGAGCGGTGCGGCCGTGTTATATATTACTAGTCCTGTATAATAGTGACTGAGGAGAGCGGTGCGGCCGTGTTATATATTACTAGTCCTGTATATAGTGACTGAGGAGAGCGGTGCGGCCGTGTTATATATTACTAGTCCTGTATATAGAGAATAGTGACTGAGGAGAGCGGTGCGGCCGTGTTATATATTACTAGTCCTGTATATAGAGAATAGTGACTGAGGAGAGCGGTGCGGCCGTGTTATATATTACTAGTCCTGTATATAGTGACTGAGGAGAGCGGTGCGGCCGTGTTATATATTACTAGTCCTGTATATAGTGACTGAGGAGAGCGGTGCGGCCGTGTTATATATTACTAGTCCTGTATATAGAGAATAGTGACTGAGGAGAGCGGTGCGGCCGTGTTATATATTACTAGTCCTGTATATAGAGAATATGACGAGGGGAGGGGGTGGGGCCGTGTTAAATTTTTTACTATCCTTATAAAAAGTATGAAACGGGGCGGGTTTTTATATATTACTATTCCTGTAATTAGTGACTGAGGAGAGCGGTGCGCCGTTGTTATTTATTATAGTCCTTGTATATAGAGAATGAGTGACTGAGGAGAGTGATGCGGGCCGTGCTATATATTACTTGTACTGTATAGAGAATAGTGATGAGGAGAGCGGAGCGGGCGTGTTATATATTACTAGTCCTGTATATAGTGACTGAGGAGAGCGGTGCGGCCGTGTTATATATTACTAGTCCTGTATATAGTGACTGAGGAGAGCGGAGCGGCCGTGTTATATATTACTAGTCCTGTATATAGTGACTGAGGAGAGCGGTGCGGCCGTGTTATATATTACTAGTCCTGTATATAGAGAATAGTGACTGAGGAGAGCGGTGCGGCCGTGTTATATATTACTAGTCCTGTTAATAGAGAATAGTGGACCGAGGGAGAGCGGTGCCGGGGCCGTGTTATTATTACTTGTCCTGTATATGTGATGATGAGAGCGGTGCGGCCGTGTTATATATTACTAGTCCTGTATATAGTGACTGGGAGAGCGGTGTGCGGGGCCGTTGTTATTATTACTAGTCCTGTATTATAGTGACTTGAGGAGGAGCGGTGGCGGGCCGTGTTAATATATTACTTAGTCCTGTATTATAGCGAATAGTGACGAGGCAGAGCGGTGCGGCGTGTTTTGTTATTATTTTCTAGTCCTGTATATAGAGAATAGTGACTGAGGAGAGTGGGGCGGCCGTGTTATATATTACTAGTCCTGTATATAGAGAATAGTGACTGAGGAGAGCGGTGCGGCCGTGTTATATATTACTAGTCCTGTATATAGTGACTGAGGAGAGCGGTGCGGACGTGTTATATATACTAGTCCTGTATATAGCTGAATGATGGAGAGCGGTGTGCGGCCGTGATTTGGGGTTTTATATATGTATTACTATTCTGTATATAGAGGAATAGTGCCGGGAGAGGGGCGGCGCGTTGTATATTTATAGTCCTTGATATAGAGAATAGTGACTGAGGAGAGCGGTGCGCCGTGTTATATATGACTAGTCCTGTATATAGTGAATGAGGAGAGCGGGTTAGTGCAGGCGTGTATATATTACATAGTCCTGTATATAGTGATTGAGGAGAGCGGTGCGGCCGTGTTATACATTACTATTCCAGTATTTAGTCACTGAGGAGAGATGGGATGTCGTGTTATTTCTTACTAGTCCTGTATATAGTGACTGAGGAGAGCGGTGCGGCCGTGTTATATATTACTAGTCCTGTATAGAGAATAGTGACTGAGGAGAGCGGTGCGGCCGTGTTATATATTACTAGTCCTGTATATAGTGGGACTGAGGGAGCAGAGCGGCCGTGCGTGTTATATATTAATTAGTCTGTATATAGTGAGTGAGGAGAGCGGTGCGGCCGTGTTATATATTACTAGTCTGTATATAGTGACTGAAGGGAGGCGCGTGCGACGTGTATATATTACTATAGTACTGTATTTAGTGGACTGAGGGAGTGTGAGCGGTGCGGCCGTGTTATATATTTAATAGTCTGTATATAGAGATATGTGACTGAGGAGAGCGGTGCGGCCGTGTTATATATTACTAGTCATGTATATAGTGACTGAGGAGAGTGGGGCGGCCGTGTTATATATTACTAGTCCTGTATATAGGGATGAGGAGAGTTGGGATGGGGGGCCCGTGTTTATTTTACTAGTCCTGTATATAGTGACTGAGGAGAGTGGGGCGGCCGTGTTATATATTACTAGTCCTGTATATAGTGACTGAGGAGAGCGGTGCGGCCATGTATATATGTTACTAGTCCTGTATATAGTGACTGAGAGAGAGATCGGTTGCGGCGGTGGTTTCTATATACTTAGTCCTGTATATTACGTGACTGAGGGCGAGAGCGGTGCTGGCCGTGTTATATATTACTAGTCCCTGTATATAGAGAGAGTGACTGAGGAGAGCGGTGGCGGCGTGTATATATTACTAGTCCTCTGTATATAGTGATGAGTGAGAGTGGGGCGCCGTGTTATATATTACTAGTCCTGTATATAGAGAATAGTGACTGAGGAGAGCCGGGGCGGCGTGTTATATAATATACTAGTCTGTATATAGTGACTGATGAGAGCGGTGCGGCCGTGTTATATATTACTAGTCCTTTATATAGAGAATAGTGACTGAGGAGAGTTTTAGGGTTGCGGCCGTGTCTATATATTACTAGTCCTGTATATGAGAATAGTGACTGGAGGAGAGCGGTAGCGGCCGTGCTTTATATATTACAGTCTGTATATAGAGAATAGTGACTGAGGAGAGCGGTGCGGCCGTGTTATATATTACTAGTCCTGTATATAGTGACTGAAGAGAGTGATGCGGCCGTGTTATATATTACTAGTCCTGTATATAGAGAATAGTGACTGAGGGGAGCGGTGCGGCGTGTTATATTTACTTGTCCTGGTATATAGTGACTGAAGAAGAGGAGTGATGCGGCAGTGTTATTATATACTAGTACTGTATTTTAGAGAATAGTGACTGAGGACGAGACGGTGCGGCGGTGTTTTTTATTACTAGTCTGTATATAGTGACTGAGGGAACGAGTGGGGCGGCCGTGTTATATTTTTCTTGTCCTTTATACTAGAGATTGTGACTGAGGGGAGAGCGGGGCCGGCCGTGTTATATATTTTACTGTTCCTGTATATAGAGAAGAGTTGACTTGAGGAGAGCGGATGCGGCCGGTTCCGTGTCGTTATATTTTACTAGTCCCTTGTATATAGTGACTGAGGAGAGTGGGGGCGGGGGCGGTCGGTGTTATATATTACTAAGTCCTTTATATTGAGAATAGTGACTGAGGAGATCGGGGCGGCCGTGTTTGTTATTTTTTACTAGTTCCGTGTATATAGAGAATAGTGACTGAGGGAGAGCGGTGCGGCGTGTATATTATTCTTACTAGTCCGTATTAGTGCCGGAGGAGAGCGGTATGCGGCCGTGTTATATTTTTCTTGGCCTGTATATAGGAGAATATTGAATGAGGAGAGTGGTGCTGGCCGTGTTATATATTAAATTAGGTCCTGTATATAGAGGAATAGTGAATGAGGAGGGCGGTGCGGACGTGAATATTATTAATAGTCTGTATATAGAGAATTAGTGACTGAAGGAGAGCGGTGCGCCAGCATGTGTTATATGATTACTAGTCCCTGTATATAGAGAATATGACTGAGGTGAGTGGGGCGGCCGTTGTGTTATTTATTACTAGTCCTGTATATAGAGAATAGTGACTGAGGAGAGCGGTGCGGCCGTGTTATATATTACTAGTCCTGTATATAGAGAATAGTGACTGAGGAGAGCGGTGCGGCCGTGTTATATATTACTAGTCCTGTATATAGAGAATAGTGACTGAGGAGAGAGGTGCGGATGTGATATATATTACTAGTCCTGTATATAGAGAATAGTGACTGAGGAGAGCGGTGCGGCCGTGTTATATATTACTAGTCCTGTATATAGTGACTGAGGAGAGCGGTGCGGCCGTGTTATATATTACTAGTCCTGTATATAGAGAATAGTGACTGAGGAGAGCGGTGCGGCCGTGTTATATATTACTAGTCCTGTATATAGAGAATAGTGACTGAGGAGAGCGGTGCGGCCGTGTTATATATTACTAGTCCTGTATATAGTGACTGAGGAGAGCGGTGCGGCCGTGTTATATATTACTAGTCCTGTATATAGTGACTGAGGAGAGCAGAGCGGCCGTGTTATATATTACTAGTCCTGTATATAGTGACTGAGGAGAGCGGTGCGGCCGTGTTATATATTACTAGTACTGTATATAGATAATAGTGACTGAGGAGAGCGGAGCGGCCGTGTTATATATTACTAGTCCTGTATATAGAGAATAGTGACTGAGGAGAGCGGTGCGGCCGTGTTATATATTACTAGAAATGTATATAGGGACTGAGGAGAGCGGGTGCGGCCGTCGTTTTGTGTGGGTAGAGTTGCGTAAGGATTTTTTTTGTGAGGTGCCGTGTTATATATTACTAGTCCTGTATATAGAGAATAGTGACTGAGGAGAGCGGTGCGGCCGTGTTATATATTACTAGTCCTGTATATAGAGAATAGTGACTGAGGAGAGCGGTGCGGCCGTGTTATATATTACTAGTCCTGTATATAGTGACTGAGGAGAGCGGTGCGGCCGTGTTATATATTACTAGTCCTGTATATAGAGAATAGTGACAGAGGAGAGCGGGTGCGGCGTGTTATAATTAACTAGTCATGTCCGTATATAAGGAATAGTGACTGAGGAGAGCGGTGCGGCCGTGTTATACATTAGTAGTCCTGTATATACAATAGTAACTTAGTGCTACAGCCTTATGGGTGGGGTTATAAAACTCCTTTGTAGAGACAACTCACTTTTACCCTGCTAAGTGTTGTAGACATTTTCTATTGTTTTGATCCAAATAAAAAGTGCAAGTGAATTCTACATTTTATACTATTTTTTTTTTTTTTATTTTTTTTTTTTTTAGTACTATTCAGTTGCGTCATTTATTTCACCGGTCCAGTGTTTCTCCACTGTTATAATTGCTTTTTAGGTCACAGTTGTTCAATTTGGAAGGCATTTTTCAGTTTCTTTAACTTTCATAAATTTGTTGAGTAGCGAGCTGAATGCTATCTGGTACTAACGCTGCACTTTGAGTTTTCAGTTTCCATTTTTCTTTAATTTCATCATAAATATCACTGGATCGCTTTGTCTTCCACTGTGTATATGTGATTGGTCCCTCACTGATCGGACCCGATGACCTTTCCAAGTGATTGCAATAAATTTAGTTAGAAATGAATAATGGGAGATCATTTAAAGTTAAGCAATTATTAAAAATCAAATTTAAAAACCTCATATGTTGGTCTCCTTTTTAATCATACTGATCCGGTATGGAGGCTCTTGAGGTCTCTACGATCTGTTTCTATGCAGTTTATACATAGGGAGACATCTATGGAACTAGGTGCATCAAAGTGCATTTTCTCATGTTTTTCAGTTTATAATGCGCCTCAATGTATGAAAGTGGTTTTTGTGCGTTCATAGATGGTTTCTTAAGTTCACGCGCTTCGTCTGTGTGTTTGGCGCATTATGGAACTTGGCCGCATTAGTAATGCGCCAAACATATAAAGGCTATAGATGGGCTACAAATAAAGGAAAAGTCATTAGAATAGCACGTCGGTGAATAGAAACTATGGTGCCGATCCTGCTTGGTGGACCATAGGTCTCAGCAATACCTGAGCTGTGCTGGCTCTTGATGTATATAGAATGAAGGGTGAGAGCGGCAAAAATAAATTTCAAATTTAATCTATTAATAATGTAAAAATCTGAACAATCAGTGGGTTATTTAATGTAAAATTAGTTTTCGATTAAATTAATTTTAAATACATTTTATAGGATTTTTTTTTTATATTCCTGGGATGTTTTATACTTTTAATAATTTTTTGATAACATTTTTTATTAAATTTAAGTAATTTTATATGGTTTGATAATTTTCATAAATTACTTTTTATTATTGTACTGCTGTAAGTTGAGAAATATTGGACTTTTTTTTCCGAAACAGCAAATCCAGCTCCATCTCGACTCCTCAGGCTCAGACCACATTGAGATAGGTCTGCCTGTCCGAGCAGTAATGCACCTAGTTTTGCCGACCTGCATTCATGTGTGTCTAATATTACGAGTGTGGTGCGACGCCCCCTCATGTTAGGTGCATTAAAAGGTGTTGAGTCTTACGAGCAATGCGCCTAACACATTCATTAGGTGCATGAGACATCGTAGTCTCTCACGCACATTTTATGCCAGAAAAGGGTGAAAAACCTGATCTTACAGGTCTGTCTGAGTCTTGATCTTCAGTTTTGGAAATTCTGTTTTGAAGCTTCAATTGTAGTTTTGTCAAGAATGATGGACATAAGACCACAGGATGCCGCGCTACCTTTTCTGTTGAGTTGATCTTCGCCTTACTAATCAATGGGGTCTCTATCGGGAGCTGTTAGTTTCCATTATGAAATTATTCTGGCATTGCCGTTATTTTTGGGTGTCATTTGCAGTGGCACAACCATTTTCTCGAAATAACAGTCCAGGTGTGAACCAGGCCTTAATATTGCCAGCACAGGTTTCAGCTTCCACATGTCAATCGGTGTAACATGGGCACCTTTGGAATGGCACATGACTGTTGAAGCTATGGAATGGGTGAATTGGCAGAAATATGTATAAAAAACAATTGATTAAAGCCTAGGGAAATTAGAGTGTGCACCCCCATATGCCATCAAATTATACACAGCACCATACGTTTTATGCTGTGACATCTTTTAAAGCTTTTTTTTTTTTTTTTTTGTACCATTGAGTCTCTATTCACTCTATAATCATTGCTTCTGTTCGCAACGGGAGTCGCAGTGATGTTCCAGGTCTGATATGATATTTTGTGCCAGAAGTGATAAAAACCTGATACTGGAGTCCCCAGAGGAGGCTCAAAATTCAGAAATGAACTGTACAATATTGCATGTAATGTCCACACCTCTTCGCAGGGATGAATGATGAGGAACTCGCTGTCCTTTTTAGGGCAAGTTTACACGGCACAGGACAATTACCGGTTGGTTTATCTGACCGGTATTTGTCTGGTTTTTGTGCCGTGCACACCGCCACGGAAGGACGGCTTTTCTCCGCGATGAATAGAGCAAAGCCCTCCCCCTTCACATACACAAGTTCATATTCCGTCTGGGCGGAAAACTGGATTTTCCTTATCGGGCCATTTAAAATTTTGCTGCCGGTTTTTCAGACACCTCCTTAGTTTTGCCCTACTTAAATTCCAATGAAACCTAAGTTTTCAGGTCAATAGCGTGCTCGAAAATCTTCTGTGATTTAATTGATGGCTTATCAATAATCACTAAAACCATCACACTCGAGACAAGTTCACATCAGAGCTATATATAAGATAATTATTGTACTTGCTGGTTGCAATTTTACATTACTGCTTTATTATACAGGCACTGCCCCACCTACAAGTCCCGACTTGCATCTGTCCCCTTCCAGACAGACACTTATGGGGCATGCTGGCACTTGTAGTTCCATGATCCACAGCAAATAGTAGCTGCGGAAATACAAGTTCCATGAGTACACGCACATGAAATGAGAATGAGGTGAAATCGTCCTAATGGGCACAGACAGCAAAACAAATGTAAAAATCCTTCCCTTTAGTATCCAAAACGAAAATGCTGGAGTTACATTTAATAAAAAATATACCTGTTTCAAATTACATATAAATTCAACTTAAGAACAATCCTACAGTCCCTCTTGCACGTGGCCCGGGGACGGTCTGTAATTTGTTTTAAGGAACCTTATTTACTTGGTGATCCACATTACCTTTTGTCACCTACTCAAAGTCCTTAAAGGGCTTGTCTCACCATGCTATTTCAGCCACAAACAGTTTTACATTCATGTATCATGTCACTTCCTGGTTAGGCTGTGGGTGGTTTTATAGCAGTGATTAGCATATCATCTCTGTTTTCACAGCTCTTCTATTTGCACTGACATGAGAACAGGAGACCTGATCTATGAGCTCTTCTGCGCTCTGCTTTAAAATAAACAGGTAAATAGTCTCCTCTGTTTCTTAGGGATGACTCCCTGATCTCAAGCTTCCAGCAGTCTCATCTGTGGTGATGTCACTGCCTGCTCTCTGATGCCGACCTGTGTCAACTCAGAGCAGATAAAATCTCTCTTCTCAACATAGCAAAAGAAGCAAAGAAATATATTTGGAAAAAGTCTTTAATTACATGTCCCTACATTTTGAGATAATTACATTCACAATATTTACGTAATGTCTTTGTAGTTTCCCTTGTTCTGTTAGAAAGTTATTGACCTGGAATATTTACAGTATTTACCCTTAGGACCAGCAGTTTTCCCTCATAGCCACAGCCCCATTTTTGACATCTGGCATTGTCACTTATATGTGAGAAATAACTATTTTGACACTTTCCTATCCATTTGATTCAGAGACTCTTTTTCTGTGACAATTGTTGCATTTAAGTAGTAGAAATTTTGGTCCATACAATCTCTGTTTGTGAAAAATATAAAAATATCAATTTTGTGAGTTTGGAAAAATTTGTCATTTTGAAAGTCCCAAAATTTCTGCGTGCAAGACAGATAATTATTCACCACTAAATAGTTTATAACTAGCATCTACCATATGTCTGCTATAGGTTGGCATCATTTTTTAAATCTTTTTTTTTTTTCTTTTTTTATCGACATTAGGGGGCTTAGAAACTTGGTAGTAATTTCTCACATTTTCAAGAAAATTTGCAATATACATATTTTTTAGGGACCACTCCAGTTCTGATGTGGCTTTGAGGGGCCTGCATGTTACCCCCATAAATCACTCCATCTAAGAAACTAGACCCCTTAAAGTATTTACAACAATGTTTTTATAAAGTTTAACCCTTTAGGTATTTCACAGAAATTAAAGCAAAGTGGAGGTGAAATTTCAATTTCTTTTTTTTTTTTTTTTGCAGTTTTTTAATATTTATCTATTATTCACTGGAATATGGTAAATGTGACTAGGTAACTGCAACTTAGTATCAATTCCCCCAGGTCTGCTGTTTTTACATATATCCCATATGTGGCCCTAGTGTATTAAAAAGCTCAACCACAAACCCCAGAATAGGAGGAGCACCTACTGGATTCTGAGGTCTCATTTTCAATACAACTTTATTTAGGCGCAGTTTCAGGTTTGAGGACATCCTAAGGTGCTAAAACTTAATAAACTCCCCTAAAAAGACCCCATATTGGAAACGACACCCCCTAAGGAATATATCCAGGGGTGCATTGAGCATACCGACACAACAGTTGATTAACAATTTTTTTTTAGCATTAGGCTGGGAAAATTTAAAATTTTTTTTTTTCCAGCAATCTGCAATTTTAGCTTAAAATGTTTCATATTTACAAGGAATCCTGGAAAAAAAGCACCCAAAATTTGTTACACAGTTTCTTCCAAGTTTGGGCGCATGGCAGGGTGTACAAGGGAGGGAGCGGTATTTTGCTTTTGGAACACAGATTTTGGTGGGGCCATGTCGCATTTGCAAAGCCCCCAAAGTACCAGAACAGGTGAAACCTTCCAGAAGTCGCCCTTTTTGGATTCAGCACCCCTCAGCGATCTCATCTAGGGGTGTATTGTGCATTTTGGGCGCACAGGTGTTTCATAGTTCTTTTTATCGTTGGGCAAATGGTGGGAAAATGGTGGGGAAAAACGCAGTTCTGTTGTTTTTTGGGTTTCAATTTTACAGCGTTTGCCGTGCAGTGTAAATGTCCTAAAAGAACACTGGGGCACATGTATCAGTTGTGTCTGTCAGCAGTGTTTAAAAATTTGAACGACGGTCTTAATGCACCCCCATTTTTATATTTGTTGGGGTTCCCCTTTTGGCCGTGTTCCAGGGGTTATTTCCGACGGATTTGTGACGCAATCCCGGTCACAAAACCCCCGTGAATAAGGGGCGGGGCGGGGGCGCCGCTCCCCCGGCCCCCTGGGCTTGCATTTTCCCCGGCGGTATTGCGCCCGGATAATGTGCAGTCACTTTCTCCCGCCCCGGCGGATTGCCGGCGGGGGGAGAGCGGAATCCCCTGTTTCTATGAGGCAGTGGATTACCCTAAGACCCGCGGATTGGGCCGTACTGCAGCGCAAATCCGGCGCAGTACGGCGCCAATCCGCGGCAAAATAAGCCGTGTGAATGAGGCCTTACGCCTCAAATGGCATTTTAAGCGACGCCCTTTCCAGCGAAACCATGCCCGATTGCAAAGGGCACACCCCACCCTTTGTCAGACGAGGCGCATTGGTGTCTGAAACTGTCTAAAACACATAGTAAAGGTGGCGTAAAGCTTGTAAGACATTATTTTTGATGCAAATTGGGGCAGATTTATCAATAGTGTCTTACTCTTAGTGTAGACAGTCTTACAATGCGCCACATTTATCATAGTGTTGATAAATCTGGTGCAGGTTAGAACTGTCAGTCTAAGTTTGTACCACCTATAAGTTGGCTTTTATGCCAGAAACGGCGACAAAATTCTGGTGCATTTTTGTCGCACTTAAGCCATACCCCCTTTCCCTGTGAAACCACACCCCTTTTTACGAGGTCTCGCCCCTTTGTCGGACAAGGCGCTGAAGCAACCGAAATTATCTAAAACACATAGTAAATGTGGCGAAAAGCTTTTAAGACATTTTTGGCGCAAATTGAGCCAGAATTCTGGTGCAACTGCCTTGATAAATGTGCCCAGTGGTATGTAGACAATTTGACATTTTTGATTTGTTTTGACCCAAAATAAATTTTGATTTTAAGTCCTGCCAACAGGTTAGTGACTGTGGCGCTGATACTTCTATATAAAAGGTGTATGAATTCCCACCGTCCTATTGGGTCAGATTGTGAAGTTAGGCGCAAATAGTGTAATGGAGCGAGTTTGTAGGAATGTAAAATGTGCAGTCAATGTTGGTTATGACACCACTTGTGTCTAGACGGGCATAAGCAATCAACATTACCGAAAACCTTTTCCACAAAGTTAATTAAAATTAAGATTTAATATTTATTATAAAACGCCATTGATTCGAAGGTGCTGTACTATCAAAAGGGATTTAGGTATATAAGCCTGGGGCAAATAATATTAAGTAACCAACAATTTGGTAAAAAGAGAGACAGGACCCTCCCTGCAATGATTTATAATCTACAAGGGAGACGGAAAGAGTGAGAAGGTGAGGGATGGGCATGTTTGCATGATGGTGGAGTGGCAGCAGGGTTACTGAAGGCTATATGTTATCCTGAAGAGATGGATTTTTAGACTTTAACATTAAAAAATGTCAAAAGTAGAGTCTGATGTGATTTACAGAATATGGGAAACATTTTAGAAACAGTTCCTTGAGGAGTAGAGAAGGATGTCCTGTGAGGATCAGAGATAGTGTGAGCGGAGGTATCGAGAGATTAAGATAGAGATATATAGGGGATCGGTTATGGAGAGCCTTGTGTGTTGATAGAACAGATTTCAATGGGCAGTGTGTAGCCAGGGAGACAAGAGTTAGGGCGCATCCCCACGGCTTAGGACAAATACCGGCCGGTTTGACGCCTGGTATTTGTCCTGTTTTGCGCCCGTCCCCACGGCTGCGGGGGAGGACAGCTTTTCTCCGCGATGAGCGGAGAAAAGCGCTCCCCCCTCCCATTGATAAGCACAGATTCTATCCGAAAACCAGTGGGGACTGCTGCACGGGTTTTCCATAGAGCACAATTGTGCTCATTTCGGCCTTTTTTTCAGGCGGTCTCAAAAACCGCAAACAGCTGAAAAACTGGCAGAAAACCCGTGCCGTGGGGACATGCCATAAAAAGGGGGGTTGTTAAACTGGGCAGCAGAGGAAAGGATGAGTGGAAGAGGAGCAAGTTTGATGAGCGCCTAAGAGAAGGATGTTGCGTTTTAACCCCTTAAGCTAAACGCCTTAAAAGTACTTAAAGCAGAGTTCCACAAAGAATCTTTCGATTGTAGGGAATCACAAATTTAAAGACATTATTCCACTATAAGATTGTTCCCCTTTTTATTCCTAAAGAGATATTTCAATAATTTATTACACCTCCATGGCTATTTATGGTTCATCAGTCCCGGTCGCATGTAAGACTTGATCTCTCTGGGGCTGGGTTTGTACTACAACCTGGCTTAACAGAGAGTGAGCCATAACACGCAGTTAAATCCAGCAGGTCAGTAAGTGTTATGTGTGACAACCATTAAAAAGTTGATTTATTCTCAAGTATAACAGGCTGTGTAATTAGGGGTTTTGTTTTTGGGTGAATGATGCACAATTCATTTTTATTTATTTTTAAGCCTAATCTTATTAAGCTTCTAAAGAAACGGATGTAAACATAGCATGAGCTTTGCAAAATTATCTGAACCAGAAGTGACAGAGAATTTCTTTCATCATTCTTTGAAACCCTGTGGGAAACAACTCCTTTAAAGAGCAGCAAGTTCACTTATACATTTTTTCGATTTTGTTTTTTTTTTTTTTATTTTCTCACATTTTTATACCAGTCACATTTCACACTTAAAGGATTGCTTTTTAAAATTAAAAATCTTTTCCCCTTTTCAATATATGTCCCTTAACAGTGTCCCCCACCTATTCTGAGATCCCCTCTTTTTATGGGGGCATCAGCTCCTCAGGTCGCTATACCAGACCTGTTTTTTATCCTCCTGATAAAGCTGCCACCCGGTTCTATAACTAAGACCTGGCTTCTACGCGCCTAGTGGGAAACCAGTAAACACCCCCTGAATTTTAAAAAAAACCAAGAAAAAAGAACTGAATAAATGAATTAATTTAGTAGACAACCCCTTTTTAAAAATTGTTAGATTAATTCTACAGGTTATTACGGTTGTGTGGATACCTAATGTGTAGGTTTTGTGTGTGTGTGTAATGTATGCACAATTTTTCATTTTTTATTTATTTTTTTCTACACTTTTTTTCACTTTTTTTTTTTTTTAATTTTTATTACGAGTCTTCAAATAAAATAGAACATGGAAAATTAATACAATAGTATCAAATTGCAGTTATCTCTGCACGCAGGCAGACAGCTGCTTGTGAAGACTTCAGTTTTCATATTTTTTTTCAACAAGAAATCGACAGAAGACAACTGCCCAATAATAACAAAAAAAAGTCACTAACCACGATGTTCATGGCAATGGTTCAAGTGTCATGGGCAGAAACTCGCGGAGGCAAATTAGAAAAAAGACATAATTAACCAAACGGTTAAACATTCAAGTTTCAAGCAAACAGTACAACTCTGCTCCATATACATCCCCCCCAATCCGCCACTATACCTCCCGAAAACCATGCCAGTCACCCCCCCACCCCCTCTTGCGAGCGGTCACATTTCAGAGAGGATGCCAACACCCCATATTTTTTTTTCCCCAGGTCCATGTCACATTGGACGTTAAGCGGGTATCTTTACTGGAAAACAAGTTTAGAGTAAAAGTAGGGATTCCATATCTGACTCAGGCAAGAACCAAGGTCCTGAAGGTTAATTGGCTCAGTGCCCCCTAGTTGTTTAGCCAGGTACCAGCCTGTCATTCCAAAACAAGAACGTATCTTATCCCGAATTGGAGCCGGCAACGTATTTATCACCGTCTGCCATAAGGCAAAAAACTGTTTAACTTTCTGTTCCTTTCGCTGCGAAGCCTCTATCCAGTCCATTTTCAGCAAGCAAAAGGTCTTTTCAAAGAAAAGTTGTCTATTGGGGCTCGCCGGCTGGCTCCACACCTGCAAAATTGCCTTTCGCGCCGCTGCTGATAAGACGTGTAAAAGCCTCTTCTCCTTTCTAGTGTACGACCCGGTCTCACTGTCTTCGAACCCAAAGAGGGCCCATTGTGCGGTGGGGATGAATGCTCGCCCGAGGTATCTGCACCGGAGATGCCACCTCTGCCCAGTACTGTTGAATTTCAGAACAGTGCCAAAGGCAATGGTAGAGATCAGCTTCCAGCGTATCACACTTAAAGCATTTACTTGAGGTGTACAGCCCCATTCTATGTCCTCTGAGAGGCGTCAGATAGGCATTGTGTGCCACCTTAAGGGACATCTCAATGTAACGAGACGCAGGAAGAAATTTATAGGAATCTGCAAGTGCCCGCAATATGGTATCGGGGGTCAGGGTTGGGTCAGCCTGTTCCCAACGTGAAAGTTGCAGGGAGGTTTGTGCGTAGTCAATGCTCCCTAGCAGATATCTATAGAGTACCGAGAGATGAAAGTGTCTCGTCGGCGGTCTCACCACAGTCTTGTAAAAATCCGGACTCCATTCTGCCTCCGCAATATGCGGGAGGACGGAATTGAGGAAACTTTTAGCCTGAAGATAAGTGAAGAAAGGGATTGGAAGGTCAGGAAACTGCAACTGGAGTTCCCGAAGTGGGTAGGCCCGTCTAGCAGTCGGGTCCACCCACCGTGCAAGACAAGACAAACCCATATCATGCAACCGCCGGAACGAGCCATGTGAGGACCCATCCTGGAAGCGGGGGTTTCTGATTAAGGACTGATAAAGCGAGTGGTCTGGTGACAGGCCCTTTAGCATTCTGATCCTCTTCCATGCCCTCCAAACCGGCATGAGAAGGACATTACTCTGGACATCAGATGGAAGCTCCACATAAGATAAATGCAGGAAATTTACAAGAGAGGACTCCGGCATGAACAGACCGTCCACCCAGCTTGTGGTAAATACATTTGAGGCCTGACACCAGTCCGCAAGATATCGTCCCAGGGCCGCTAGGTTATAATACTTAATGTTGGGGAAGCCGAGACCTCCAAGAAGCTTGGGCTGGTGAAGAATGTGAAGAGGAATGCGTGCCCGTTCCCCCCCCCCCCCCCCCAAATAAAGTTCCGAAAAAGGCATTAATGAGCTTTTCCTTCCTGGGTTTAAGATATATTGGTAGCATATTAAATAGATACAGGAGGCGTGGGATCTCCACCATTTTAAGCAAATTGGCCCGTCCCATAAAGGATAGCGGGATGGTCGCCCATTTCTTGAGTGTGTTGCAGCGCAGTTACATATCTGCAGATGTTCTCCGCGTATATTTTGTCGGGGTATGAGGATACCTAAATATTTTATGCTGGAAGCGCACCAGCGGAGAGGATAGGAGGAGGTCCATAATGGACGCGACGGCCCTCTGAGTAGGAGGCCTTGGCTCTTGTCAATGTTTATATTGTACCCCGAGAGGTCCCCCTTCGCTTTAATATCCTGCAACACTGCCGCCAAGGTGGTCTTGGGATTGGAGACCATCAGTAACAGGTCATCCGCATAGGCCGCCAGCTTTATCTCACAGTCATTTAACTTGATTCCCGAAAACGTTTGAGATTGGGTGACGTGATACAGAAGAGGGTCAATGGAGAGGTTGAATAAAATAGGCGAAAGATGACATCCTTGCTTCACCCCGCGAAACAGATCAATGAGCGGAGATGTTCGCCCGTTTAGGAGGAGAGCTGTAGTCGCGTTTTGCTGCATGAGGGACAGGAAGGAAGTGAACACAGACCCAAATCCCCGCCGCCCCAGTGTGGCAGCCAGAAAAAGCCATGTCAAAAGCCTTCTCCGCGTCCAAGCTTAACAGCATGGACACCGGGTGGCCAGGGTCCTGCGCCGCTGTAGCTGCCGCCACAGCCAGCCGTACATTCCTGGTCGAGTGTCGATTAGAGATAAAACCCGACTGGCAGGGGTGTGAGATGGCAGGCAAAAATTTCTGAAGTCGATTCGCAATAATTTTGGCCAGGAGTTTATAATCCTGGTTCAGCAGGGAAATAGGCCGGTATGATGTTAAAGGAGTTGTCTCATTACAAGCTTTCAGCCTGTCAGTGAGCCTGGTAGTTGAATTGAGGGGCGTGCTTCTTGGTCTGTCTCTTCTGCTCCCTCTTCCCCCCTCCCATCAGCACACAGGCAGCTCTGTAACTTCTATACAGCAAAGGGGAAGGGGTTTGCTGCCAGAGTTAACCCCGTGTGTGCCTGCCTAGGTCTGTTGCAGGAGAGGGCTGATCTATGAGTGTAGAGAGGTCTGTGAAGCATTGATTACTAATAGCAGAGCAGAGGGGATGCAAGTGTTCCTATATCCCCTGCTTAGCTTACAAGTCTCCATATCTCCAGCAACAACAAATCCTGTCAGAACAGACACAGGGCAGCTGTGAAGTGTTACTATACTCAGGATGTGTCACTAGTACAGCACAGCATGAAGTATTCACATGCCCCCTGATCTGTATAGTATTAGTATAGTGACAGTTCCACAGACACATCATGATTACAGTAACACACAGGGTCACTGCTGTCACATCTATCTGTGTAGAGAGCAGGAGGAAGCAGGCACACACAGGGTTAATCCAGGCAGCATGGACATAGAAGCCAGAGTCCTCCTCCCCCTCCCTCCACTACAGAAGCATTCTGTGTGGGAGGGGCTCTCTGCTCTGACCTGTCTTCAAAGGTGATGAGTCATACAGACCTGACAGCCAGTAAGATAAGGATCAACAGGTCGGCTGCTATAGAAATTTGAGAAGCTGATGTAGTACTACTAACAGGGCTAACTCAAAATCAGTAGGACATTTGTAATGAACATATATTGCAAAGCTGCTTGTTTTTTAAAGATCTTTTAATTAAAACCCAATCATTGTAGCGAGACAACCCCTTTAAAGACGCAGGATCCTTCCCATCCTTCAGCAGCAGCACCGTTTTGGAGTAAAAAAAGGAGTCTATCGGGACAGAACGGATATAAACATCGTTGAATAGTTGGGTTAGATAGGGGACAATATCTGGTTTCAGGATTTTGTAAAATTCTGCCGAGTAGCCGTCGGTCCCTGGCGATTTACCATTGGCTAATGAAGTGATTACCGCCGAGACCACCTCCACGGTGATATCAGATTCTAGCTGCAGGCGCTGGTCCTCAGTAAGACCTGGAGTATGCAACTAACTCAAAAATCCCGCAACCCGGTCCGCATCAAAAGGGGTGGCGCTATACAGGGACTCAAAATAAGCCACAAAAGCATCCTCGATATCCTTCGCGTCTTTCAGGATGGTGCCTGTTTCGGGGCACTTTACTGCCGCTATTGGCGGCCTCGGCTTCCATTGGGCAGTCATGCTAGCCAGCAGCTTCCCCTGCCTATTCCCCCACCTATAGTATCTATTCTGGGTGGCCTTAACGTGCCAGCGCGCATGGCCGTTAAGGAAAGTACTCAAAAGATCCTGGATTTCCGTATAACGCGCCTTTATATGCGCCGAAGGACAAGCTGCAAATCTTTGCTGGGCAGCACGCAAGTCCTCATGTAACCGTCTGAATTTTTCATTCGCATCCCTACGCCTCATGCCCAGGTAGCGGATTATTAGGCCGCGCTGCACCGCTTTTGCAGTTAGCCAAAGCAGAGGTGCATCCGCAGCGTGCTTTTTATTGTCCGACAGAAACTGAGACCAATGCGCTTTTAAAAAGGCTCTAAAGTCATCTGATTCATACAGGTGTGTGGGTAATCTCCATGACCTGCCCTTAGTAGGGCCGCCCGGGACGGCTAGAACTAATTCGATAGGACCATGGTCCGAGATCGTAATAGGGTGAAGATCCGCCTGCATCACCATTGAGTGAAGAGTCGTGGACAACAGGGCCATGTCAATCCTCGAAAACGTATCATGAACCGCTGAGTAAAAAGTAAAGGATCGATCTGTGGGGTTCATGAGCCGCCAGGGGTCATAGACTCCCAGGTGGTCCATAAGGTATGTGATCGAGGAGTTGAGGGGCCCCGCGACTCGGCCTGTGCCGGATCTGTCCAAGGCGGGGTCTGGGGCCACATTAAAAAATCTCCCACAAAAATTTAAAATTTTACCATGTTCCCGCTGCAGTAAAAATTGGTGAGGTCGGCAAAAAAGGAGTCATTTGGAGACTTTGGAGCATAGAGATTAACCAAGGTGTACATCCGGTTGGCAATCACATCTCAAATATAAAAATCTGCCTGCCTCATCAATATACTGGTCAGCGATAGACTGTACTAAACCGCTCGAAAGTAAAATTGCGACGCCACGGGACTTATTGCAGTAGTTGGCCAGCACAGGTGGATCTAACCATCTAGCTCGAAGGGGCACAAAATTGTTCTCCAATGTGTCTCCTGCAAACATATGTCTGCCTTCAGTCTCTTGAGGTGGAGCAAAACGCGTCTGCGTTTCTCTGGAATATTAAGGCCCGCAACGTTCCATGAGAGAACATTGATTTGCGGAGCCGGGGGGCAGCCCAGAATTTGAGAGGCGTCTCCACTCATCCCGTATCCCTAAACAAGGGAAACCGGCAGGAGAACACCCGTAAATGAGGATGGTTCCGAGCGTCCCAGCGAGCGCTCTCCCCATCCAGGTGAGGGGGAGGGAGGTGGGAGCACCATGTTATCTCTGGGAGCAGACCAGGACAACATAAAAATCTAGAGGGCGGGGGAACCAACAAAAGTGTATAAACATCACAAAATTCTACAACAAGAATATCAATTTTGAACCAAAACCGCAGGAAGCGGCAACCCGGCAGCCCAGGGCCCTGAAGAGCGCTAAAAACATTAACGAAAACCTCTTCATGAGGTATTCTAAAGCACTCCAGGCCAAATTAAATTTGTGTGGCCGACCAAGAAGAGCTCTGTTAACTATTCTCAATCCTGCTGTAAAAACCCGCCTGGACGCCTCCTCCGCGAGTCGAAGGTATCATTCTGCCATTGTCCAGGACCTTAAGCTTTGGCCGGGAAAAGCAACGGGAATCTGATTTTGGGTTCATGCAGGTAACTACAAACCGGATGGTAGCTTTCCTCTTCAGGGACACCCTATTGGAAAAGTCCTGAAAAAAAAGGATCTCTCGCCAGCCACCTTTAGTTCTGGGCACCTCCTAATGCCCGCAAAAAATTTTCCTTGACAGACCATTGTGGAACCCTATCACCGGCCTGGGACGGCCTCCCCCTCTCTGCGAACCCCAATCCTGTGCACTCTTTCCACCTGTAGGGGGTCGTTTGGAAGATCCAGGGCAGGGCTCCAGCAAAGTCCACCACCAGAAAACTTTGCTAAAGACTCAGGGAGGACCGATCAGGAATAACCGATAATCTCAAGTTATTTCCGTTTTTCCCGCGGTTCTCGAGGTCGTCCAATTTTTCCTGCAGCGCATTTATGGTCTGGGCCGATGAGGAAGCCTCTTCTAGACTCGACACCGCCGTCTCGATGGATGCTGAACGAGATTCTAGGTCTTCAATTTTTTGTGAATTCGTCGTTATTTGCGACAGTGCTGTGTTAATGGATGATTGTATAAGGTCAATGCGGCGGTCCATGGATGATTGCATGAGGTCCATGCGGCGGTCCAGGCCCGGCAACAGCAACTTGGAGACCTCTTGTGCCAAGGCCAGCGCAGAGGTTGGCAAAGTGTCTGAGCTGTCGGAGAGGGAAGGCCAGGGCGGTGCAGGAGCCCCACTGGTTCCCGTCTTCGAAGGTGGGGATTATTACCATGGTGAGGGGGGTCCGAGGGGCGGATTTGAATGCTGACCTTTTCTTCGCCTGCTGTGGAGTGGCAGGCGGCTGGGTGCTCTGTCTGGAGACTGAGGCAGAGGAGCGGGTGGTCCTATGTGGCGAGAGCCTGTTTACAAATTTGTCCATACTCCCCCTAAAGCAAGGAGCGACAGGCAGCCAGTCTCAAGGGCTGCCGTCGAATGGCAAGGGGAGGACCCTTCCCAGAGATTTGAGGTGAGAAGGTGTGTTGTGTCTAGGGGCAGGGTCTCACTAGGTTGCGCTGGAGGGATGAAGATACAGGTCACAAGGCCGGCCAAAAATACCAGGGCATCAGAGGTTGATCACTGGGCTGCACGGGAGGCCAAACATGGAATCACTTAACCAACATAAGAGCAGACATAGGCATCATGTTACGAAATTAGCTACACTACAATGAGGCAGCAAACAAGTACAAACACAAAACGTGATAAGAACAGGCAGTCGCAATCAGTATATAGGGTGGTGCGGCCCAACAAAACTAGAACACCAGTGGCAGGAAGCAATAAGCAGGGGACTATAGGGAGTGTGTCCTTGCGCAGAGCCGGTAGATGTGACGGGCTCCCAGGTGTTTGTTAAATAGGAATATCTGCGCAAAGGTCACTCACGAACAGCAGGGGGGAGCAAGAGTTATCTGTCTGTGATGGTAGAGCTACAAGGTTCACAGCAGCAGAAATGATTGTGCGCAAGTCACTCACAGACAGCAGGTGGCACCACAAGCTATCTATCTGTGATGGTAGAGCCGCAGGGTCCACAGCAACGGAAATGTCTGTGCACAAGTCACTCACGGACAGCAGGGGCTATCTGTCTGTGATGGTAGAGCCGCAGAGTCCACAGCAGCAGGAATGTCTGTATACAAGTCACTCACAAGCAGCAGGTGGTAGCACAAGCTATCTATCCGTGATGGTAAAGCCGCAGAGTCCACAGCAGCAGGAATGTCTGTGCACAAGTCGCTCACGGACAGCAGGTGGCAGCAGAGGCTATCTATCTACGAAGTTAGAGCCGCAAAGTCCACGGCAGCAGGAATTTCTGTGCACAAGCCTCTCTCAGACAGCAGGTGGCAGCACAAGCTATCTGTGATGGTAGAGCCGCAGAGTCCACAGCAGCAGGAATGTCTGCGCACAAGTCACCCACGGACAGCAGGTGTCAGCAGAGGCTATCTACCTGTGATGGCAGAGTCACAGAGTCCACATCAGCAGTGAGGATAATTGCATTAAGTGCACAAGGTGGGGGTGAGATGGAAGGGAGCGTCCAGCCCTCAGTAGAAACCCCTCAGCTGTGCCTAGTATGATCCAGATGATAAAAGATGAGCAGGGTCTAGAAGGGCACTGTATGGCCACAGCTGGTGATATATCTTGTGGCTGGCCACTTCGCTAAGGGGACCCTGCGTGGGTCAGGGAAGCGTCTGAGGAGTAAGGGACGCAATGCAATATGTCCCAGAGTCCCAAGGGGGGTCAGAAGCTGTGTCAGGTTAGGCCCCTGCTGTGGGCCCAGGAGTTAGTTGACAGGACAGCTCGGCTGAGTGTGGGCAGTAGGAGGTATCCCCCTCAGCCCCTGCACTGAGGGAGAGAGTCCTTCCCTTCCCACCTCCCCTTGGGCCCCCGGAGCCTCCTCGGCCCCTCCGCTGCAGCGTGGGAGCGACAGACGCCCGGCAGCAGCGATGACAGTGTGTCTCTGTCCGCTGTCCGCGTGGAGTCTGCCACGACCGGAAGTCCCGCTCCTCCAGTCCTGAAGCCGGCTCCAGCGCGTCCAGGAACGCCGCGGCCCCTCCGGCGCTGCGAAACGGCGCCCGGCAGCAGCAACGATGTCGCAGGCCACTGGGATGCAGGGTCCGGTGACAAGACGCGGGCCGTCGCACCGGGTATCCGCGCGCCTCCGGCGGCAGTGCGGGAACACCTCCGCAGCATGGGCATCTGTCACGGGTGTCGATCACCGGCAGGCAAGACGGGTTGATGCGGGTGCTCCTGTCTTTTCGCCGCCGTCAGCAGTGGGGGCAGAGTCTGTCTCCCGACTCCTCGCTCCGGCAGTAGCCCTCCAAGATGGCCGCCGGCAGTCCTTATGCGGGCCTCATGCGGTGCCTCTCACCGCTGCGGACCCCCGGGGAGATTTCACAGAATAGCTTCTAGACCACAGGCACCAACACTCCGGCTACAACCAGGGAGAGTTTGGGGGTCTTTGGAGTCCGGATGGCCTTGGGATCCAGCTGATGCAGGTATCCTGAACAGGAGCTGTGGTAAAACGCGGCCAAACACGATGCCCCGCCCCCGGAAGTCCTCGTTCACTTTTTTTTTTTTTTAATCCCATGAAGGGATAACTGTTTTACATATTTTTTACTTATGTATTGGAATATTCATATATGCTAATACATTATAATCTGTGTCAGTTAAACACAAAGGGAGCAGTCAGTGTGCCACGATTTAAAATTACCCGGCCCTAGGGCTGACTAAAGCAAGCCATTCCCTGGAGTCTGTTGGGTCTCGGCGCTGCTAACACTGATGTCTGCAGCGACGTCAGAAGTCGGCGGGCGGTCGTTAAGGGAGTTGAGAAGCATATTTAAGAAATGTTTGAGGCGGTAAGGGCTTGGGTTTGTGGTTTGAAGGATAGTCAAAGGTAATAGCCCAAGACAACGGACTTGTGAGGGGCGAGTGTGGAGCCATTGATGTCATTAGGTCTGGTAAAGTTGGATCGGGCAAAGGATTTTTATCAATTAAATTTTTTTTATCAAAGATACACAATTTTACATTCCCACGACTTCTTTCCCCTAACCAAAACCCTGCAGAATTTTGTGCACAGTTAAAATACAACAAACTTTTTTTTCTGAAAAGAACAAAAAATGAGGTATTTTGTATTCTTTCGCTGTCACCTGTATAAAAGGAAGAAAGCAAAGGAAATCCTACAGAAGGAAGGGAGAAGAAAATGCCATCCAAAACTCAAAATTTACTTTAGCAATTTGCCAATAATTCGAAACAGAATTTTTTTCAACCCTCTTTCAACCCTATTTCTAGATTAAATTTCTCTGTAGTTGAAACCAGAGTTATCTGTGTGAAATAGAGGTTGTGAATGTAGGGAAGTTTGTTGCTCACAGAACTTACATTTTAGAGAACTGGAGTTGTAAAGGGTCAAAGGAATGGGTTTAGGGAGTCGAAGGAGTTTGTGATAATAGGTCTTAAGGGCATGTCTACACTGCACGGGTTTTCGGCCGATTTTTCGGCCGGTTTGCGGTTTTTCAGACCGCCTGAAAAACCGTCCGAAAATGAGAACAATTGTGCTCTATGGAAAACCCGTGCAGCAGTCCCCACTGCACAGCTTTTCCGCCCGGCGGTTTTGTCGCCGGCGGAACGGCGACAAAACAATGAACATGCACAATCTTACGTCCCGTTTCCGGACGGAAGATTGTGCATCTCAATGGGAGGGGGGAGGGCTGTTCTCAGCTCATCGCGGAGAAAAGCCGTACCCCCCGCGGCAGTGGGGACGGCCGCAAAACAGGACAAATACCGGCTGGCGAACCGGCCGGTATTTGTCCTGTGCCGTTTGAACGGCCCCTAATAGTTTGAAAGAGGTCAGCACTGGAGGTCAAATGTGAGGGTAACATGGATGGAGAGGTAAAGCATTTGTTGCCTAATGCAGGACTTTTGGGATATTCAAGTCCGTTTAGGATTACAGTGGCCAAGAAAAGTATGATGGCTGATTTTGTAAATGTTTAGTACTGGAGTTGGTAGAGAGTAGAAAAGGCATTGGTTTAGTGTTGGAACAATTTTTATTCATTGTGGTGTCCCCCAAGGCTCAATACTGGGTCCTCTTTTATTCAACTTATTTATTAATGATATAGTGGAGGGAATTAATGTCACTTTTTCTATTTTTGCAGATGACACCAAGCTATGTAGTGTAGTGCAATCTATGGAAGATGTTCATAAAGTGCAAGTAGACCTGGACATACTGAGTGTTTGGGCATCCACTTGGCAAATGAGGTTCAATGTGGATAAATGTAAGGTTCTGCCTATGGTTATGAATAATATGGAGGCATCATATGTGCTAGGGGAAGAAAAACTTGGAGAATCGCCTGTTAAGAAAGATCTGGGCGTTCTTGTAGATCATTGACACTGCATGCTGTTCTGTAGTCTATCAGCAGCCTCTAAGGCAAGCAAGTTATTGGCGTACATTAAAAGAGGCATGGACTCGCGGGACAAGGATGTAATTTTGCTGTGGTATAAAGCATTGGTGTTGCCTCACTTGGAATATGCTGTTCAGTTCTGGGCTCCAGTTTATAGAAAAGATGTAATGGAGCTAGAGAGCGTGCAAAGACGAGCAACCAAACTTATAAGGGGAATGGGTCATCTTCGTTATGAAGAGAGGTTAAAAGAATTGAACTTGTTTAGTTTTGAGAAAAGCTGGCTTCAGGGGATATGATTAATTTATACAAGTATATAAATGACCCCTACAAAAAGTATGGGGAAAAGTTATTTAATGTAAAACCCCCTCAAAAAGACAGGAGGACATTCCCTTCGACTGGAGAAAAAAGGATTAAATCTCCAGAGGAGAAAAGCCGCCTTCACCATGAGAACTGTAAATCTGTGGAATAGCCGCCTGAGGAGCTGGTCACAGCAGGAACAGTTGGGAGTTTCAAGAACGGTTTAGATAACTACCTAAAACTAAAAAACATTAATATGTGTGTAGCCAAATAAAATTCTAGATCCAGTCTGAGGGCAACTCTGGGATCAGGAATGAAATCTTCCTTAGAGCAGATTGGTTCTTGCCTTATTGGTTTATCAGTAGCCTTTATCAGTAGAGGAAACTAAGATTGAAAAAGCTCCTTGTCTCCCTCCCTTCACCCACATTTTCCCCACCCTTGGTTGAACTTGATGAACATGTGTCTTTTTTCAACCGTACTATGTAACTGTTTCTGGTTGTATCCAGGTTTTAATTCTGCAGCACACTTAGGATGGCCACACAATGGCCGGTGCCCACCTAAGGCTCTGATCACACGATGGAGATTTCCAGGCGGATTCCTTGTGGATTCTGCCTTGAAATCTTTGTTGAAAACTGAAAGAAAATGATTCCATAGGGAATTCTACTAGGCATGAATTGGGCTCTTTCTGATTGCAAACCGCCTGTAAAACCAAATCTGAATAAAGATTTTATATCTACCTGCAAAAAGTACAAAAACGTGTCGGGCAGCAGAACTGCGTGAGTCTCACGGTTAAATTTTACTGTGTGAATGTCCCCAAATCTATACTGAACCAAAAAACGTAATCAGAGCAACCAGTTGTGAACAAAAAGGGAAGTGGATAAAGACGTTCACTAATTTTAAAATGGTGGGAAGGAATAAAAGAGGACAAAAATAACAAAATAAGTGGAGGCTATTTGTCTGTATACACAGGAGGGGAAAGAGACGTGAAAGTTGTTTGCATTTTAGAGTAACATTGCTGTAGAAAATAAACCTAGAAGTAGACTGTGGTTCGTAATTGCAGCTATTGTGGAACCCTCCAGGTCTATTAATTACAGTAAGGTTATGTCCCAAGTCAGTTTTTCAGATTTTGAAACCTCTGAAAACCGCTTAACCATCTCCATAGACCTCAATACAAATCTGCCCAGTAGTCTACACTGCTTAGTTTTTCTGCCAGACGGATTTGAAAATGGACGGCATTACGGGAAACTTGGAACATGCACGTTCTTCTGTCTGATTTCCGGCTGAAACTACTATTGAAGTCAATGGGAAACAGAAAGTCAGTGAACGGATTTTGGGCAGATCTGCTCAGAAAAAAAACCTCAATAGTTCTTTATGATGCACTATGGGTCCCACCATAGTGATGTTATCGCAGACTTTTTACAGGAAGGTCCTCAAATTCACTTGCTGGTCTGGATGGAAGAGGACACATCAGCACACCTCCCACAATGCACCACTTTATGGACATGGATGTTTTTCAAATGAGCTGACTGGAGCCAGACAAAGAACACATCTGGCTACGATGTAACCAAAATGGCAACTACAAGCTTAGGTAGTGACTACTGGGTGGAGTAGTAAAAAAAAAAAAATCACATGGTTTCTTGCACCAGTCATGAATGCATTGCACACAGTACACTTTTCTGCTGATAAAAAGTCCGGAAACTGACTGAAATCCGGCATAAAATCAGTGCACGAATCAGTGACACAAAACGAAAACCTACTAAAAATATTCAGTTCAAAATACTCATCGGACGGACGTTTTCTCTGTTCACAAAACTGACAGTATTTTGTCATTTGCTGTGTGGATGCACCTTTAAAGCTCTGTCTACACAGCAAAGATTTATACAGGCTGTCCCCGGGTTATGAACGGGATAGGGACTGTAGGTTTGTTATTAAGTTGATTTTGTATGTAAGTCGGAACATATAACGCCAGTACAAAAGTTTTTTTTTTTTTTTTTTTAGTTTTGGATAGTGCAGGGAAAGGTTTTACATTTGTTTGTTGTGTGTCCCTGTTAAGAAGATTTCACCTTATTTTCAGCTTGTGCTGCTGTGGCATGCTGGAACTTGTCGTTCCACAGCTACTATCTGCTGTGGAACATGGAACTACAAGTACTAGCATGCCCCATAAGTCTCTGTTTGTAACTAGGGAATAGAAGTAAGTTGGAATGGTGCAACTCGGGACAGCCTGTACTCTGTTTTTAACACCGTTTTGGATTTTGAAACAGTTTAAAACAGACTTTAAAAATAGACCTCAATAGAAAATCAGACCTGGGGGATGGTGGAGGCTAGCATGGCAGCAAGCGGACGTGCCTGTTAAGAGCTCAGTCCGGGCCCTAGCTTCAAAGAGCTAATCAGCGCATCAAACTGAGCCCCAGGAAGGCAAAGCGAGCGGCGCCTCTGAGGTTCCAGTACCGGGGTGCCAATCAGTAATTTCTTTCAGCCACTGGCGGACCTGTAGTCTCCTGTGTGGGCGCCATCTTTGTCGCTGGGACGCGGCTCTCCTCATCTGATCCCTGCGTCTGTGCTGACTACAGGGCGCACGGACACTGCGCCGGAGCATCCCCGGCGCCGGAGTTTACTGGAGGCTCGGCTTCCCCGCTCGGTGCCGGCGGGAGGAATCACGACTCTGTGGCCGACGGAGGGAGCGGGCAGTGCCAGCAGCCGGTGAACGCTACTGCAGGAGACATCTGATGTGCAGGAGCCAGGCACAACGCTTCTATAATCCTCCCTGCTGCTACATGAGGGCCAAAGTACCCCTGGCCTCCTAAAGAAGCTAGAGGAGAGAGGGCGGCCATGTTTGGATCTGGCCTGGCAGCCAAGCCTCATATGCCAGAGACACTGCCTGCATTACCCACAGCCTTGTAAGCAGCCCTCAGTAACTCTCAGCGCTATGGGGGTTCATGTATCAACTCTAGCACACCCTCTCAGGAGTCAGTACCTGACCTGCTTGAAGACCTGGAGAGGGGTCTTTGCCATCATGCCCCGCAGGAAACGACCATGCTTGCCGCCACCGACCCACTCGCGGTGGGGAGGAGCTATGCAAACCCCTCTTTAATGCTGCCCCTGGCGTCCTCATGCCTCAATGTGGCAGGTTCCAACCTGCATATGATGACACCATTGATAACCCTCCTGCGATTTTGAGAGGCAAAGTCTTACTTGTGCTCCAAGGACACCCAGAGTTCCAAGCGCTCCTGACCTTACTACCTACTAAACAGGACATGGCGACCCTTACATCTGAGCTTAAATCCGCCTGGCAACAAGATATTGGTACAGTCAAAACAGACATTTCTGCCATTCAAGATAAGATACAAACAATGGCGTCTTCACAAGCATCGGTCCAATGCTCAATAACCGAACTCCAAGATGCTCTCCAGACCCAACAAAATATGCACATGAGCCTAGTAGTCCAACTGGATGACCATGAAAATAGAAACCAGAGAAATAATATCAGAATCAGAGGTCTTCCAGAGTCAGTCAAAACACAGGACTTGGTTCAATTGCTCTCTAAACTTTCTAATATGCTCATGGGCAAGGCTCCTGACTCTCACATAGAAATTAATCGAGCTCACAGAGCGCTCAGACCCGTGAGCCAAGATGTTTCCAAACCACGAGACGTCATCTGTCGACTTCACTACTACTCTGTTATAGAAGATATAGTGAAAAAGGCAAGACTCATCCCCAATATCACATATGAAGGAACCAAGCTTGCTATCTTCCTGGACCTATCTAGACGGACTTTACGTTTAAGATCTTCAACAAAACCACTGCTGTCTATGCTTCAGGCAAAACAGATCCCATACCGATGGGCTTACCCCTTCGCCCTTCATGTCCGGATGGAGGAAGATATGGTCTCCTTCCGAACGCCGGCTGATCTCCCAACTTTAACTACTCTGAAATTTCCCCGATTACTCTTCCAGATTGGGCCACTGCCTACTCTGCCTCAGCAACCTTGCTCCATCCCACTCAATCGTCTCCCCAGAGCGGAACTGCAAGACTGAACACGCCGAAGGAACAACAGCCTTTGGGCCTCAGGACTTGTGACCTATGAGAGGGCGGTTTTTTTGCCAAAAGAAAAGTCTCTTGTATAACACACAGTGAGAGCCTCTAACTGAATATGTCTCTTTCTGTTTTGCTCTATTCCCCTTCCCCTGAATAGAGGAGAGGGGGTTGACCGGAGCTCTTTTTTCTTTGCAATTTTGCTTTTCATCCGGAGTGGGGTTGGATAGTTTTAGCACATATTTAGAAAGCTGACTCTTTGACACATTGTTTACACTGTTCATTTTTTACATCGGCCCTGGACGTGGCTCTGATGTCCCTTCTTGTTAGGTCTCTTTGTGACAGATCTAAACTGCATTAACTGCAGCGTTCAATCTCACCCCAAATAGGATTTGACGTGTGTACTCCGCACTTCTTTATTGATTTTAATCATGCGATGGTTAGTATTTATTGTTTGCCTATGTTTTGCCTATTAGGCTTTGTTAAGCAGTTAAGGCATGGTTACTGTCATTTTAATTTTTTTTTGTTAGGTAACATTTGGACGTGGCCTCAGGCAGAATTTTAGCCACACCAAGACCCTGACGTACATTTTTTACCTTGACTACTTTTCAAATCTCTTCCCTTAACGTTAAGGGATTTAACATTCCGGAGGGGGTCGGGGAAATTATAAAAACGTGCAAAACAAATACACATATACTTTTTTACAGGAAACCCATATAGTAGGTAACCAACTAGATAAATTCCAGAATAAATACTTCCCCCTCTGGTGCCATAGTAGTATCCGCAGCCATAAAACCAAATGAGTAGCCATTTTCTTTCATAAGAGCTTACCTATCCAATTAATAGACGTTAAAAAAGACAGTAATGCAAGATTCATCTTTGCAAAATTTTCCCTTTTGGGGGGTTGCTTTCCAACTAATATTACGTCCCAAAAAAAGGCCAGCTTACATTCCTCTCTAACGTTCTGGATGAGTTGAACGCCTACGCCCAGGTAAAGATTATTTTATTGGAGATTCAATTGCCATAAAACCCAAGATTGACACTTAAAATGGTCAACTTCCTTTCACTTAAGGAAGTTCCTTCCTTTTTTTGTCAGGAGGGGAAATAAGCATGCTGATCACGGGGGGGGAAGGGAGAGCAGAGGAGGGAGGTCCAAAGTTTACTCAAAAAATTACTTACAACCAGTGGATTTTCTATAAACGGGCGCCTAATACTGTACACTGCACTTTTTCCCCCCCCCCTTGCAAACCTTCATGTTCCCCGTCATCAGATAAGAAGTCAAAACACGGTGGCCGATCGCTCCTTTTTAGTTCCTGTCTTTTTTAAGTAAACTGTCAGGAAAAAAGGGGGGTGAGCAAGCTGTAGCCTCAGAGGCTTCACTTTTTGTAAACACATATTTTAGAAAAGTGATTACCCCCTTTTGGGGATTCGTCAATTTTTAAAAAATGTGGGAAAAACCCTTAATAATTAAATAAAAAAGAAAATGTTTTATCAGTGAACTTTGTGATGCGGGTTTATCACCCCAGTATGGGGTTTACTTTTAATACTTTTTATTTACAACCACATAGGAATGTGGATGATTACATATTTCTCCATCAGCCTTTTTGCCAACGCCTAAAGTTCCCCTTGGCAATTTCTTTGTCAGACATGCACCAACACTGTGCATTAAAGATACCCCATACCACGGGGGAAAAGAATTGGAAACTTAAAAATCCCCGAAGGGGCCTGGCCGATGTGTTATTCAATTATTAAAAAAATTTTCCCTGAGCCATATTTTTAATCCCTTTTTCCCCCCCAATAAAATGGGAATCTCTAAAATGTGTATAGAGAGGCATTTTGATCAAACATGGTGCAAGATTAAAAAGGGAAGCGGCATCCAAAATGAACTCCTTGTTAGATAAGTTGGTGGTGTTGGAATCGTCCCATAAATCCACTCTAGAAGAATTGGATCTGAGAGATCTTTTACACACTAAACACGAAATTCTCCAACTTAAAAGAAGCTGGTTCAAAAAGATATGTGCTGGTTTTATTATCCTGGAGCAATAAGCCAAGCAAAATGCTAGCCAGAGCCCTCCGGGACAAAAGAGCATCTTTATCCACTCGATCAAGACTAAGTCGGGAAAAATGACATTCCTCACCCCAGAGATCCTCGAACGTTTTCATTCCTATTACCAGACTTTATATAACCTCCACTCTAATCATACAAGTCCCACCAAGACTATTGCAGCTGAGGCACTTCAAACCTTTGTGGAAAAGTATGCCCTGCCCAAACTTAATCCGGACAGACTTCTTGCCTTGGAATCTCCTTTTTCCTCTTCTGAGCTGACCCAGACTATTGCATCTTTGCTGGCGGGGAAAAGTCCAGGCCCAGATGGCTTCACATCCAAATTTTATAAAGTACTGAGAGAGGAGCTGTCGGGTCCCCCCTTTTAGACTCATTCGATCTCGAACACAATATCATTTCCCCCCTCTTTTCTGCAGGCGCACATCATGGTCACCCCTAAACCTGGGAAAGACCCACCTCTCTGCCAGAGCTATAGACCCACATCCTTATTGAACACGGATACCAAATTATATGCAAAACTCATTGCAAACAACTAATTCGTGCTAGAAGACCTTAACCCTCGACCCTCGGTTTTGTTCCCCTAGAGAAGCTTGTAATAAGCTTAAAAATTCTTATCTATCTGCACAACATTTCCCCCAAACCCCCCCCTTCTATTACCTCTTTGCAGAGAAGGCGTTTTCACTTTACCAACACCCATCAGCACAAATTCGAATCAATGGCTCGTTATCTAATCCCTTTTTTTTTCCATAAAAAATACACACAGGGGGCCCTTGTACCCCAATTCTCTGTGGGTTGTGATGGAAATTTAAAAGCAGTCCATAGGGCCCCTCAGGAAGTCAAAGGTCGCCCGGGGAAAGGGTTTAACAAAACAAACGGGAGTTTCGTGTGACCTTTTATTCTACATACGAGCTGGGCCCCCGCTGCCGGCTCTGATGGATCTTCTGGATAACTTCGGTCTCCTCAGTAATTTCAAAGTAAATCTTAATAAAAGTGTGTCCCTAAACATAACTCTAGAACCTGAATTAGTTAACACTAGGACTACTGGACTCGTGACCCCGCCTAGAACTACTGAAAGGAGTCATTTTGACTCCTTTGCTTGTTTTGGGTTTATTTTTAGAGTTTCATTTGTGGTTATTTATTAATAATTTTAAAATTTTTGTAATGTATTATTAGTGTGAGATCCAACAGTAATGCTTTTGATTGTTTTTTTTTCTGCTTTTCTTATTTTTCTACAAAATAAAATAATTATAATAGACGTTTTTCAAACATTTTTTTTATTCAAGTGCACACCTATAAACAACAACTGAAGAACAAAAAGCAGAGAAAATGTAGGGGGAGGAGCATAAAAAATGAAAATATGGCGCAGAATTCACCTTCAAAAACATTTTGTGTTTTGCTTTTAGGCATTCCCTTTGATTTATGGCAGTACATTGCCCACACAAAGATTACCACAAGTCTTACAATTGCCGACAGATCTATTTTTCTTGCACTTTTCTTTGTCTGGAAAAATTTGTTTGAACCATCACTTCTAGCATGTAAAAATTTGGGGGACGTGCAACCCTTTTCCCCTATTTGTGACTAAGGACCACTCAACTCTCTCACAAGCGTTTGCAAAAATGCCTTGCGTGACATTTTTTGGTGGGTAATCTCCTTGAATATTATCCATGCATTTATACCCGCAAAGTCTAAGGCTTTTTTCAAATGCATGAACGGGCCCCATCCCCTTGTGCTTTTCGTGTGGTATATTTTCGTCCCAAATCTGATCCACTACATCTACTCCATATTTTTTTTCATTGTAAAACTTTACCGTTTCTGGAGTTTTTTTTTAGCGGAATCAGACGCAAAAAACAACATCTGGTTGGACGGAACTCAAAATGACAACATTTTTGTTGACCTTTCCTTGATATACTGTAAGTGTAAATTGTCTTCATTTCTAAACACTTTAGTGTTGTACAATTCCTCTTTCATGGATTTTATTTCTTTAGGCACTTTTTCGCCTTATCTTCTTCAGTGTTCCCACGATGGTTGTTCCTTTGCTTATAAGCTGTTTGCTAATTTACTGAAGTAAAATAATTATCGGTTGTAAACATTGCGACCTTTTTTCAAAAACGGTCCAATAACTTCATTACCACATGGTCCGCTAAACGTTCCTCAGCACGGCGTGTGTCATCTTTGCCTAGATAAGGGAAGCATTTGCCAGATATTTTGCTATCCTTATCAACAGCTACCCAATATTTGTGGCCATATTTATCTGGTTTGGAAGGCATGTACTGGTGAATGGACACTAGTTTTGCTTGGGAAAAGTTGCTCATCCACCGTTATGTATGGGCCAGGTTTGTAACACGCAATACAAATTTCAAAAAACCCTTCCCACACAGTAGAAAAAAAGAGCAAACTTGTCTTTTTGCAGTCTCTCGATCGAGTAGATTTCTCATCAAATCTGAGAAACCTCATAATTTCAACAAAGCGGTCCCCTAGACATTGTCGCTTTGAAAAAAACGGTATTCCCCAGTCATTACACCAAAAAACTGCTAATCGAGTGAGGGTTCGTGCAGATATTCCACGAGCATAGAATATCGCAATGAATGCATCTAGCTCCTCATCAGATAGAGTAAACTGTAAATTATTGTTCCCGCATGCTTCTGCAAGGCGTACCCTTTTTTATATGTGGGCAATATTATGAAAACAAAAAATAAACGCCATGCGCTCAAAGGACTATCGTAATGATATTTCTTCTGGCGTATCCTGTAGGGCCAGGTGCTTCTCGAAGAATATTTTGGCTGTCACGCCTACCAGGCAAGTGTTTCCAAAATTTTAACAGGTTTCCATTGAATACCATCCGCTGAAACTAGTATTCCTTCAGATTCGCCTTCTCTGGGGTTTGTTTTTTGCATTTCCTTCGCCGCCATCGTTACCTGTTGGTTCTTTCATTTCTGGGACGGTTTGCTGTTTTTTTCTGTCCACGACCAGGAGGATGGTCACGAGGCAACATAACTGCTTTAGCCCGATCCCCCGTTGATGTGCTTGGAATATCTGGAAAAAAGTTGAGAATATTTAGAAATTTTTGTTTTGTAAGGGTCCGTGCACACTGGCGGATTAGCGGCGGAATATCCGACCGGATATTCTCACCACAATCCGGCCCCGTACCTGCCCGCTCAGGTTCAGAGCGGAGTTTCATACCTGAAGCTCCGCTCCGAACCCCGGGCTGGGCCGCTGTCTGGGACGGAGCCGTGCTTGCGCGTAAGCAAACACTGCTCTGTCCCTGACCGCGGCTCCAGCCCGGGTTCGGGAGCGGAGCTTCAGGCATGAGCGGGCAGTACGGCCTGTATTGCGGCAAAGAATATCCAGATGGCTATTCAGCCCGAATTCTGCTAGTGTGCACAGGCCCTAACTCAGTGTGTTGGAAGAACAAATAAATACACATAGCTACTTACCTTCTGGGTTGTTCCTTCGAGTCTTCAGATTCACTTGATATGTTCTGAGGAATGAAATCTTCATCACTGTCAGAATCAAATACATGTTCCCGCAATTCGGATTCCGATTCATTCTCCGGTTATGGATTGCAAAGTAGCCAGAATATCCTGAGGCTTTATAAAAACGTCTTTTTCTCCATATTCCTCACAAATTCCATAATTCTATAGTTCCCTGCTGAAAAATAGAAATGAAATGAAAACTAAAAGAAAAAATAACTGTTCTGCCACCTTCAAAAGTGGTGGGCTGAATCAGTTGACAGGGAGCTAAACTATTTCATAACAATTCATACCTGTATGAGTCTTCAGAGCTCGTAAGTCTGCTCTGTTCTCTTTTTTCTCTTCAGCCTGAACTGATAGTAAAGTTACTATCCAGAATACTGTTTTCCTGCTAGAACCTTAGAAAAACACCACCCTTCATTAGCATAAGAAAGAGCCTAGAGTAAACAACTATTTTGTTTAGCATTACCCAGTAATACAAGCAGGTAAAACACAAGGAAATGTAAAAAGTTGACATGTAAATTGAAAATACATCTATATGAAACATAGGGTAAATTAAGACAGAGTGAAAAAAAATTATGCACAAAACTTTATAGTAACATTTAGTGACAAAAGGACCTCAAAATATAGTAGGGAGTCCCAAAAGGGCTCCCTTCAGTAGTTCCCTTTGGGAAAAATTTTGAAAAAAAACGCGCAAATTTTTCACCAAAATTAAATTTTTTCTCACAAAATCTTTTTTACATCTTATTTGAGGAAAAGTTCCCCAAGTTTCAAAGCCGGAAATTTTAGAAAAATGTAGTCACAGAAGAAAATAAAAACGAAAGGAGTCAAAATGACTCCATCATAGTTCTAGTGTTAAGGACCTGAAAGCCAGAATTCCTTTTAAATGGGCGCAAGACTCCCTTACATACCTGAGTAATCAGATACCAGCGAATCGAGAGTTGACATTTGATTTAAATTTCGTAACGCTTTGGCGAACTATGAAGATTGATCTGTCCAAATGGGACAAAAAAGATTTCTCATTTATAGGGAGGATCAATATAATAAAATGAATATTCTTCCCAGGCTCTTATACCTGTTTCAAACTATTCCAATTAAACTAAGTAACTCCTTTTTTCTGGATCTCACTAGACACCCCCGGCAATTTGTTTTGGTCCAATAGAAAACCGAGAATAGCTAGAGACGTTTTGATCAGGAAGAAACAAAGAGGTGGCTTAGCTCTCCCGGATTTGAAATTATATTATTTGGCGACAACAGCCGCCTGAGTTTGATTGGTTTCATTCGAAACTCAAAAAAAGGGGGAAAATTGAAGAGCATTATTTGGGCAGGCCCGTTCCCCCATACCTTTGGTTGTGGGCAAGAGGGGGAATGAGAGTGACCCAACTACCATTAATATCCCAGATCACTATTTTTAAGAAATCTGGATCCCGATGATCCACCTCCTGAATGGGCGCCAAACGACCGCTCTACATGCGGCGCCTTGGACGACTCCGCCCCAAACTAGGTTTGAAAGCATTTTTTGGTTGAGACAATCGCTTTAACTCCCCTCTTTCCCATCCCCTCCTAAACCCCTTCCCCCTCCCTCCCCCCTTTCTATTCCCAGTTGGGGAAGTTTGTTAAAAAATTGGAAAATGTTAATAAAAAGTTTAAAAAAAAATTGGATCAAGAAAAAGGTTTTACTCCCCAAAAAGGCCCCCTCGCCCCTTTTTTGGTGGAATCCAACTACAAATCTCTACCGTTTTTGCTCTTCCAAATGACCAGGCAAAAAACCCCGAGTCTTGGGTGTTTTTCCTTAATAAGTCCTCTTTCAAAACATACAGAGGGTTTTCCTACTCAAGTCACCCCCTAATTATGGCTGCAAATATATAAAATTAAACTTACTTTGCCCTCAAGAACGGGGCCAAAAACCGCTAGAGATTCACTAAATTTTTGAACGATTGGTGTTAAAACGACACCCTAAAATGTCCACTTTATATAACAGCTTTGAGCTCTCTCCCCCCCCCATTCCAGGAAAGCGGGGAAGGAATTAAAATTTTTAATCAGAGGATGGTCCAAGCCTGCACATTGCTCATAAAGTTCGTGTCATCCCGGGGAGTCAGGAGTCAACTATAAGATGGTTATGGGGGCCCCCTTCACTCTACACTCCCCAAATCCTACATTTTCCCCCAACCTGTTGGAGATGTGGAAGGGGGCTACATTCTCCATTTGGGGGGGTGGGGGAAATACAGGAAATTCGGATAAGGTCATTGATCTAAAAGGTTATTCAGGTTATCCCTTGGAAAGACCCTGTGTTCTTCTGCCCTGGCCCCATGAGCCTCTGAAATTTAAAAGGGAATTTAAAAAACTTTCTTTGATCCCCCGGGTAAGTTACAAATTTCCCCAAAAGTGGAGATCGGCTAAAGGACCCTCTGTTGGGGAGTGGTTTAAGGAAATTTCTAATCCAACGAATTGAGATAAGGGGAATAACACCAGAATCTTGAGAAATTTTAACAGGATCTGGGGAGAGTGGATGATGGCACATCCTCAATGGGGTTCAAACCGCAACTTAATTTTGGGTTTTATTATTCTGCTTTTATAGACCCCATCTCCAATAAAAAATATATATGGAAAGTATGGGGCCTTGTTTTTAAAAATCACGTCCGTGCTTTTGTTTTGATAATAAAGTTCTCATATTTTACGTTATTTTATTTTTATTTTTTATATTGAAGCTGCTATGGGTTTCACCTCTAAAGTTTTAGTTTTGTTTGGGTGTATCCCCTCAAACCCCTTTTTCCTTTTTGGAATGACACACAGCTGATGAACCTTATCTTTTAAGAGGATTGATTATAGGAGGTTTATAATGTTCTTCACATTTTCCAATCAATACTAAATTTTTTTTAAAAATTTTTGCTAATCTGTTTCCTTTATGTGAAAAAGTTCGGAAAATTTTAAACCCCTAATTGTTTGGGAATTACTTATTTCTCATATAAAGCTTTTGAAAATGGAAAGAAAATCAGACCTGTCATCTACATGAGTTGGATTTTTTTCTTTAGGTCTGATTTCAGAATGGATTGTTTTGCAAAAACTTGGTTTAAAAATGCCCCCCCCATTCTTCAAATGGATTTCTGTCTGAAAATTTACTATCAAAGTCAATGGGAAATCATAAAAACCGACCACAAGATTAGTGAATTGTTTTGGCACTGATTTGTATGCGAATTCGACCAGAAAAAACCCAATAGTGCTCTGATGCACTGTAGGTCCCACCTTCTGTATGGTTTGTTATTACAGATTCTTTTCTACTTTTTTACCTGTAACATTATTTGGCCCACTGGCCTTTTCTTTAAAAAATATTGGTTTATCTTAAGCATTAAAAAATGAAAGACAAAAAGAAAAAAATAAAATTAACATTTTTTTACAACAAAGAAAAAATGTTGGGTGCATGTACTCAAAGTCCACTCAAACTTTGGGGGGGGACTAAAGGGTAAAAAAATGGTTTTTTTCACAGTTGAATGAATTTCACTCTACAAGCCTCCCGCAAAGAATGCAGGGGGCGGGGGATGTGGAGTTAGAGGCGTGGGTTGGTGAACGGCGCTTAAAAACAGACAACAATTCTTAAGGGAAAACTTCAGGCTTTTTTTAGTACATTTTTGTGGATTCAAAAAGGTCCCACCACTAAACAAGTAAAAAAAAAGGACAAACATTACCGTCAATCGCACGGGCAAGTGAAATAACCGAATTCACTGTTCGTGTATCACTTTGTAGAAGCCACCAGCGAGAAGACGAAGGACCCAAAAAATTCCGTAAGTTTAGTTATTTATTTCTTAAAATTCCCTAAATTCATTGCACTGGCGTCCACAGACCGTTCCAGGGTGTTGTATTTTTTGCCCCCCTACACACCGAAATTCCCTCTGGGTTTACTCTGTAGGTATTTTTTTTTATACCAAGGGGTTATTTTCCCCATTTTTTGTGGGGGAATTTGAGTCAAGTCGGGGTGTGTATTCTGCCCCACACACACACCTGAATTCATCTCATTCATTCTGTAGGGTATTTTATACCAAGGGTTTTAATTTCTCTTTTTTTGTGGGGGAATTTGAGTCAAATAAGGTGTTTATTTTATCTATAAGAAAATCTTCATTAAACAGGTGTTATATTGTAATTTTTTTGATCAAAAAAAGGCAACAGAGAGTGGCAGGCCCCTTTCCCAAACACGAGTGGCATGGCACAAAATTTTTCCCTGAGCGGCCAAGTCACAGCACATTAAGGGAAACACTTGTAGGCCAACTACCTTTGTCTCTCCCCCCCCGTTTTGACAAAAAGCCACCTTCTTGATTTTGACTAGGTCATCCACTTCCCCCCAGAGACATCTGAAAACCCCCCCCCAAAAGAGGGTGGGTTCGTCGGACAATCCTTTGTTGGCACCCCCCGGGGAGCAGGTCAGGGGCCCTCACCTGTCCTCAACCCCCTCTGCCCCTTTCGTTCCCTCACCAAGAACTACATGTGGTCTGGGTTTGCACCATATACAGCGGGGATAACTTTTGAGAAAAGTCACAGCTATTTGGGGGCAACATCCCTGCTTCTTGCATTAGGCGAGCAAGTATGGGGATGGTGGCGGGAGGTTATTTTAAGGTCGGGTTTCCCAAACCGAACCGTTGAGGAGGACAACAGTGACGGGCAAAAAGTAATCGATGACTATTACCGATGCATTGGGGGGCCCGGGTGAAGAAAGGGGTTCATCATAACTCATCATCAGGAGAAGGGGGCGCCCTTTGTTTTGGGCAGCGGCGACCCAAAATGGGTAGGGGGCTTGAGTCGGGGGGGGTGGCAGCAGTCAGGTCGGGACCAAACGGCCACGGGGAGATCACTCGTTTTTGCAGGTCCAAAAAGTACAGCCGGCTCCCGGGCAGTGGGGGAGTATCAGTCGTGGGACTTTGCCGGTAAAATCCCCGCTCGGCGGGTGGGATTTGTTGCAGACACCGGAGGACCGAACTGTAATTTTAAAAATCGGGGGCAGAAAGTAAAGCCGGCCAAGGAGCAACGTTGGCACACGCCCGCGTAAACCCACATGCAGTGTCACCATAAAGTGGGGGGGAAAACGGTCTCAATGGGGTGGTCTACCCTGCAACGCACAGCACTCATGGCACGCTGAAAGGGCCCAACACCTCTGCCGAAGGGAGCTTTTGGCTTTCCCTCGCTCCCGGTCCAGATGTCCTGCCCCTCACCCTCGAGGAAAGCATTTTCTTTCACCAAGGCATTTCCCAAAGAGACAGGGGTATGTGTCCAACCACCTAAGGGCAAGGATCGTCCCCTGCCAATTTGGTGGTACTGCAGTCCCTCCCTTCCCAAAATTGGGAACTCTGCACCGTTCAGAGAACTAAGTTGTCCCGACCAAGGTGGAGAGCCCCCAACCGTAATTTTTTTTTTGAAAAAGGCTGCACCAGCCCCAACACAATATAAAAAACAAAGGGGGGGCCAATGCTTTACCTTTGGTGTTTTCTGGTGCAGGGCGCGGGACAGGGAAGCTGTAATAGGGGTCGTGACATTATTTTTGTTTACGGCCCCACGGGTAATTGCCCCTGCCAGCCAATCACAACTTGGACGGAGACGCCGCTTTTCCCCCATTTTTCAAACTGCTGATCCTGCGCCATGCCCCCCCACCTCAGCCCCCATGTCAATGCGCCCACATACCAATGTGCATGGCACAGCAGTGTCCGCGTTCTACACCGGTTTCCCTGGGCAACGAAGCACACAGGGGAGGTATGCTCCACGTCAGAACACGAAATCAAGTGGGCTTTTCCCCCCCCGCGACAACTCCCCAAATCGGAACCTGGTGACAGCCCATGGAAGGAAAGGTGTCCGCGCTGCCCGAGTAGGGCGGAGCCAGGGCCCCCCAGATGGGCACATGTTCAATCGGGTTGTCAAACATTTCCTAAGTTTTTTCCACCCATCTGCAAGACTTTCAAAAAATGGTCAAAAAAACTGTGCATGCACTTCATCCATTCCTACAAAGCCAAGAAAACCCCCCTTTAGCTACAGCAGAAAGGGCCCCCCCAACTAAAACTGATAGCAATGTTTCCACCCTTTTGGAAACCCCGTCCTATTTAGACCCAAGTAGAACAGAGAAAGGCCAAATGATTTCTTATTTCCAAGCGGACAGGGGTACCCCCCGTTCAATTTTGATGCAGCCCCTGGGACCATGCGGGCACCTCCATTTGCTCAGGCCCCCTTTGGGGGGGACTTATTTGTCGTGCTAGGGCAAGGGAGAATAACGTCATTCCACGCTTCTTGCCTGGAAAAGTGCTGCACAATCTGCCTGGTAGGGGGCTGGGATGAGGGACCACAACTCCGGCCCCGAGTCCCGGGGGGGCTGAACTGGAGAGGAGGAGGACATTGAAGCACAAGCAGTGTCGGCAAAAGAGGGTTTTTCTACTCAGGGACGGGAAAGGAGGACAGGGAACAGCCGAAGGAGGGAGAGGGGGATGAGCAAGACCCCGACACCAGGCAAATTTCAGTAGGAAAGGAGCAGGGAACCCTCGTGTCACTTGCGCAGATGGGCCCCTGCACCTATTTGCCTGGCTAGGCAGCCGAATAGTCACAAACCGCAGAGGGCATTCGCTTTTCCCCCCTCTCGGACCCCGCTACCGGTCCAAAATGGGAGCCTTTTTTCACCTGCTGAGAGGGAGGCAAACTCAAGTATTTTAGAGAAATCCCCTAGTCAGTTGGCCCCTGCCCCCATTCCCATATCCATTCTCTAACAATCTGACCGGGGGGGAGGGGGGGTTTTTCCATTCGCTACGTACCACTCCCCCGGGGTGGGGGTAGGAGCAAACCCGCAGCGGCAGCCAAGTTTGGAGCGTTATGAGCACTCCCTACCCCCCTATGAGGAGGGGACTCACCAGCACAGCACCTGACAGACCCTGAAAAACCCGCAGGTGGGGGCCTTTTTAGATGACTCTGCCACCCCAAATAGAAGATCCCTGGATACTGGGGGACCAAAATGGTTTTGTGGCCGCAATGCAAGTTTGCAATGGAGAACTTCCTGCCCCGGCCAGTAGTGGCATCGAGCGGGGGTTCAGGGACGGGGGCAAACGTTACCCCAAGGGGAACTCGCTTGTCCCCCCGAAATGGGAAGACTATCTTTGTCAAGATGAACGGGCTGGATCGGCAGGATTTCCACACACCAAGCTTTTTGATCAGATTTTGATCAGCCTGACCCCTCACCAAAACTTTTGGAAAAGGTCTGGGTTCTTCTGGGGGACCTGCCTTAGCTACTATTCTGATGCTGCCCCCTGCCATGCCCCACACTGCGCCAGCTGTCCCCTATCACCCCCCATTTACCAGGCCGTTATGTCCCCCCACCCCCCACCTTCACTAAGCCATTATGTAGACGAGCGCCCCCCCCAACTCCACCTGTCATTGTGCCAATCTGTGGGCCCGCTCAGTTGCTGCCACCTTTCCCGAATTTTTCTTGTTCCACTCCCGACCTCATTGTGCTGTTTTTTGCCGACCTCCACACTGTTGGTGCCAATCTGTGGGCCCACCATGTTGCGCCCCCCTTTCCCCAACTGGGGATTGTGCCCCCTGTGCCCCCCCACTTCTGTTTGTGCCACCTTTTGGCCTACTCATGTTGTGCCACGACCATGTATACTGGGAAAATCCTGTGGTTTTTCCAATGCTGTTTCCACCCCTCACTGTATAGTGCCACTATTTTGGTTTTCCCCCTTTTAAACGTCAGAAGGAATGAAAAAGATCAAAAAATTTTGATAGGGATCAAAAGCAGGATGGATCGAAACATGCAAATATCCCATTTATGGTCATTCCTGTTTTATCAACCCTGTTTGTTTTTGGCTTTAGCAATATGATGGTTATTTAGATTGAAAGGGAACTTAAAATATCAAAGGAAGGGCAAAATTCATGATGTCAACGCAAAATTAAGCCAACACCCCCTTCACTCTTTTGGGGGGGGGGGTCCAACATGTATCAGGTTTAACAGAACAGGGGTTCTGTCATAAATCGTGGGAAACATCTGTGTTGCGTCAAAGGGTGCACTTTTGCCCTATTGTAATCTTGGCCTCAATTGGTTCTTTTTCCCGCGGGGCTACAAAACCTTTTTCACTGTGTCCCATTTTAGTTATTTGGTAGTTTTGCCCCGTAAAATGGCCAGAAAAGTGAAGTATTTTAAAAGCACGCTTATCGCTTGTCATACTAAAAACAGCATTGTTTGAAGACCAAACCACCCCCTAGATATTTTTAGATGGCACAATGCTCTACAACACCATACAGGCTCTCTGTAGCCTGGAAATAGCTGTTTTTTAATGCAATTCGCCACAAATAAATTCAGGTTGAAACTAATTTTTGTGGAAAATTTGGCGAATCCGGCGAATTGATTTTTTGAGAAATTCACCCATCTCTAGTTATATCACTTCAATAGCCATAAATCTAAGATCGAAATTTTTAGTATGGACCTGACACATATGTCTCGCTAATGGTGTACCGCAATTCACGCTTCGTTTTACCAACCTATAGTAATGGACAGCTACATGATGCCAAATAAACCACATTCTTGGTAGTGCATCAATACTGCATAAAAAGCAGTTCTCATCAAACACCACACCATTCAATTTATTTAAGAGGTCAGTGGTGTCAGGTAAATGAGGGCAATGAGATAACAAAGGGTTGTAAAATATGATCTAAATAAATACCCACATTCTGTGTTAGATTATTAGTTCCAGATACTATGGGACAACATTTTCGAGGAGACAAGCCCTTGTGGACCTTGAGTAATCTGTAAAAGGTTGCCACTTGTGGTGATAGAGGAAGCAAGAAGTTAAATTCTTGTTGACTAAGAAGTCCATCAGCAAGTCCCATAGAAACGATAGATCTAAGTTGATCAGAAAAATTCTGTGCTGGATCAGTATCCAGAATTCCATTGCCTCCTGGTTCAGCGAGTGCTTTAAAGGGGTTTTGCCAAGAAGTGAGTTCCTCACCTAACAGGCTGATACTCCCCTCTTGAGGCTTGAAAAAGGGGGCGATGTGTTTCTGTGTTTAAAAAAACAAGTACCTCCTCTGTGATGTCATCACTCTATCTCCCATGAAAAAAACCCTGAAATTAAATCTGTTTTTAGCAAACATTGGCAAACCTGAAAATGTTTTTTCAAAGCTAAATCATTTTATTCCTCCCTCTTTTTTTGCCCGAAAAAATCTTCGGCCCCTCCCAAGGAAGGGGCATGGGAGAGGGAGGGCAAGGGCCAAAACGCTCTTTTTTATTTAAAAATTTACATTCCATGGATTTTAAAAAAAAGCAAAGGGCGCATAGTTTCGGCAGGACCGACTTTTTGCTTCCCGGCCACCCAAGGCTGTTCGCGTACGGCTTTTCTTCGCAAAACCATTTTCGGCAGTTTTTTTCTCCCTGAATGTACCCCGGATTCGGCGCCCCCTTTTTGCGGGAAATTAATGGGCCCAAAAATTTCCCCTGCTTTCTTTTTTAAGGGGACATATTTGTTGATTGGGGGTTTGGTGGGGGTTAAAGTTCAAGGGGACCGTGGCGTAGTTTTGAAGAAATTGGGGGGGGATTAAGTAAAGTTTTGTGTGTTTTTTTTGTTGTTTTTTTCCCCCTTCCCCCTTTTTAATTTGGTTGGTTTTTGGGTTTTGGGGGGGCGGTTCAAGGGCTTTTGGGGTGCTTTTAGCTGGGGGGTTGAAACACAATTTGGTGGGGGGGTGGGGGGGGGGGGGCGATGTTTTCCCGGGGGGGGAAAAATGACCCAACGGCGTCGGGGGGGGGGGTCCTTTTTTTGGGGAAAGGGGTTGAAAGTGGGGTGGGGGGGGGGAATGTTGTTCTTTAAATTGTATTTGGGTTTGGGGGGGAATGTTTTAAATTTAGGGGGGGGGGGGCGGGTGAAATTTTGGGGGGTTTTTTTGCCCCGGGGGGGCCCGGGGAGGGGGGGCGGGTGGGGGGGGGAGGGAGGGGTGGCCGGGCACCTCGCCGGCCACAGGACTATCTTTTTACAGCGCCGCATGACGCCGCAGGCTTTGACATGTTATTTATCTCTTCCCCCCCCCGTCCCCCCAAAGCGTATTCCCAAGCAGGGGGGAGGAAACTTAATCCCTAGTTAGCAACGAAAAAATTGGATGAGCTTAATGTCCGTCATGCATTCACCCCTAATTAGTGCACGTTGGGACTTCATTAGGACTAAATTATGTCCCATCATTGCCATGTGAACATGGCCTTACAGGCAAAATTTCCCCACGGCAAGTTTTACAAGAAGCTGGCTTCCCAAAGCCACCTGGGGTGTGGCTAACGGGACTTACTGACACTACAACCCCTTACCATTGTTTCAACGGGGCCCGTAATGGGCCCTCCCCCTTAATGTGTCATATACTTCTCTAAAGGGCCCCTTTTCACATTAATCTCCTTTGCCTTGCTGAATTCCCCGTAAAATCCAAAAACACAGTGAATAAACAGTGCGATTAACAAGGGTTGCGGAAAAACTTTGAGCCTTGCCAACAAGGAAAAAGACATATAACCCAGAGGAATGGAGGGTTTTTCCGAAATGGGGTGTTGAAATCAACCCCCAAGCGTTATTTTACAGTAAGCAACAAAGGTAACAGAGCCCGGTTTAGGACATGGAATCTTGCAAATTTTGCTAGATTGTTGGAGCAGCATTAGTCATTACAAGAAGAAAAGGGGGGGGCCCCTTTTCAGGGGGTTGGGGAACCGCGGGAGAAGACAATCAAGGCCCAAGGCCCAAAGGGTGTGTTTGCAAATCGGTCCTTTTTGCAACAGAAAAATTGGGTCAAACAACGGTGCATAATGCAAAATTGCGAAACAGTTAGTTGCTTGTTGTGACATCCAGGGGGGGGCACCCCCTGTTGGGGCCCTGGAACCATGAGGGATACGGCATTTTTCTCAGGGGTTGGGGCTGTACCTCGGACAACCCGTAAATTGGGTGGGATCAAGGGCTATCCCAAAAAAAGAATAAATTCAAAAAGGGGAATGCTTACCCCCCAGGGCATTTTTCACAAACGGAATTTGCCCAGGGGGCACACAAGGGGAAAATTAGTTGAATGGCCCTGCATTGAAAAAGCAAGCATTGCGGCTGGAAATTTGAATCAAGATTTGATGGGTGGGCGTGACTAGGGGGCGAGCGCCACCCCTGCAGCAGGGGGGCCCCAACCGGACAGTAGATTCGCTTGCAAAGGTGAAAAATCGGGTCCGAAGCTTTGGGAGGACTACATCCAGGCCGATGGTTGGCACTAAAATCGGTATTGGGGTTGTCAGGGGTGTTGCGGTTGTGCCCCAGAAGTTAATAGTGGGGTCGAAAGGAACGCTATAATCCAAGCAATATGGACTTGGGCTGATATCAATAGCCGAAAATCCAATGATTGAACATTTTTCTCAACCTTTTGACCAGCACGGGCTTACCCCACACCTGGTTTCGGGTGTGCACGTGAGCTCCATACAAATAACAACTTTTGTGACTGCACGGTAAGACCCCGCGTTACGGGAAAAAAACCCCAAGGCTTTTAAATAATGCGGGACCCTAACGCTAAAAAAAGATTTGAATTTTTTTTAAAACCAAAATTCGCTTCAGGGGGGCATTTAAAGGTGTCCCTATTTCATGGCCCCAATGTTTCGCAATTTGCCTCTTGTAATTTCCCCCCAAAGATTATATTTGTGAAAGGGGGGCAGCCTGTTTTTGTCTCCCTTTGAAGAAGGTGAAAAATATCCAAAAACAAAAGGTACTCCTTTTTGTTTGTGCAAAACTCTTTTTTAAACCCTCTTTCTCCCAACGTATCTGTTGACTGGACTCAAACATTTTCAATCAGTTGCAAATCGCTAGCCCTCCCCCTACAACTTTTCCAACTTTTTAACCAGTTTCCCCTAAATTCCCCAAAAATCCCTCTGGCGATTCACATATTGGGGCCAGCGTTTTCCGCAGGGGGAGTTTAACAGTTAAAAAAGCAATAGGCCAGAGCCGTAACAAGTTTGGGTGGGTTCCTCTTCCTTTTGGGGAAAATCGTGGTTTTTTTTCAAAATCCCACATTTCAGACACACTGGATGCATGTCTTCACCTTATTCTTCCTTTCCAACTATGTAACTATTTACCAGGCGTAGTACTTTGAACAGAGTATGACATACACAATGCAATTTTTTTTTGGAACTGTTTTTATATTACAAACTAGCACCAAAACGAAAAATTTTTCCAACTTTTTTTTAGGTTTGGGGGGCCATCAAATCGTCTACTTTTTTGTGGGGAACCCCAACTTGGCTCGAAAGGGCCCGAGAAAAAGAGCACCGGGCCCAAAAAAACCCACCGGCGGGTTTCAAACCCGGTTGGTTATGTCTTTCCAAGTTGAGGGGAAGACTTCCCGTTTTTACGCAACCAAAAAAGGATATACACATTAAGTACACTTGTTAATTGATTTCCCTTTCACAACACTTTTTACTTCGCCAACACATATGCGTTTGCCATACCTCCCCCCTGAAAGGCGGTCCGCAAAAACTGGGGTCGGGTCATCGGGGGGAATGGGGGCTGCGTCCGACGCAAGGAAATGGGGCTCCCACACCTTGAGCAAAACTCCCTCTTCTGTTTGCCGCTACAAGAATCGGAGATAATGTTTAACAAAAATATTAAACATTTGCAGAATCCCCAAGATTAAAACTCTAACTTGGTTATTATGACTTTTTTCCTTCTGCATTGTGAGCAAGCAGAAAGCCGATTGTTTTTCCCCCACAACCGGTTAACAACATTTGTCTACTTTTTTAATTACTTGAGGGGCAATGCCACATACATTTTTGAAATACTTTGACCAGGAAGGGGCATGCCTTGGAGCTTTGAAAAGTATCCCGTTTTGGGGCAAACACAACGCAAACTCCTCCCCTTTACTTTTCCAAAATGAAGAGTTTGGGGCATATAAGGGGTGGAAGAAAATTGGTTTCAAACATTTCACTAGCTCACTCTGCGTTAAGAAAGGAAATATATGTTCTTCTCACAAAATTTGAAGTCCAAACCTGCAAATGTGTCATATTTTTCAATGTGTTCAAAACCAACAATACAATAGGCATGTCCAAATTTTTTAAACTTCAGGGCCAATTGCGTTCTGACATTTTCCATGGGGGGGGAACGAAAAATTTGGGCCCCAATACTTTTTTTTCCAAAAGGGCACTACCTACCGGATAAGACCCTTTTTATGTAACCCGGGGAACAATACCCTAAAGACCTTTTTGGAAGGGTAAAATCTTTTCGGGTGCGGGCACATACATTTTCCCAAAATCCAAAAACTTTAGCCCCACTGCTAGCTTTACAGTTACATGAAATTTGCATTGCGAAGTCCCCCTTAGCCTAGAATTAATTAGCCTTATTTGAAAAGCACTAAAGGGTCCTCCTCCCTTTCCCACTGTCCCTTGGGTTTAAAACGCCCCCACCTCTTCCGGCCCCTGACCTTAAGGTCGATCCCGCTTCGGATCTGTCGGGGGCTTTTCCTCCGTCCATAAAAGGTCCCGCAACTGGGCTGCCAGCCCCCCAAATTGCCGATTTTCGTGGGTTTATGTTTCTCCTGGGGCAGGCGATCGTATTTCCGCCTCTTGCAAAACTTTTAGCGATTTTTGGGCCGCATTTCTGGGTGGGGGAAGGCCCCTTCCCTTGGGGCCTTACGCACCCCACCACACGAACTACAAATGGTGCAAGGGAAAAAATAAAGGGAGACACCATTTGTTGGCCCCATTGCTATGGCCACCAACACACACAGACATTTAAATCAAATGTCGTCAACATATTCCCCAACTGACAGAATGCGAGGTCAATGGACCCCCTCTTTTAAAAGCCCTGAGAAATAGGGGGGGGGCCGGCGGGGCCTAAAAGCCACAACCCCCGGCCACAGGGGCTCCCACAATTACAGTATTACACTCCCCAGAGGTCTCACTTTTTGGGTTCCACTTTTTTGGGTTATTAGAAAAATTAAGTGGTTACCTTCCCCTCCTTACATGTGTCCTTTCTAATTGGAAGGAACGTCCTACAACCCAAAAAAATCTGGGGGAAATGTTTGGTCCCCTTACTTTTTGCTACCCCCATAACCCGCCACATTCACCACCCCAAAAGGGTTTTTTTTTTTAACTTTCCAACCCCACTATTTAATCTATTTCCAATTTTTTTGAAAAGGAGAACATGGGGGGAATGGAGGCACAATACAAAATCTGTTCTGGCAAACCCCAACACTTTGACACAGGTGCCCGCCCAGCATTTGGCATAATCCCCGAACCCTACAGCCCCATGTATCGAAGTGTTTTTTGGGCAGGATAGTTTAAATCCCCCCTGAACGCCACAGAGCCCCCTTTTTTGAGGTTAACGTTAGGTTAATTAATACATTTTAAAACCTTACCCCAAAGAAAGACTTCATGGCTGTCAACATTCTTGACAGTCTTACGGGCACTTTAGACCCGCTAAGGGTAACAAGCGCCCCCTTCTGCCCCACTAGTTTTTTCACTAAAATGTTTGTTTACCAAACCTTTTATTTGCAAGGGGTTTGGGGCCCAAGATCATTTTTAAACCCCGAAAAACAATATCGGATTGCAGAAAACAGTGATCAACACAGGGGGAATCCCCGGGGCCTGGGGGCTGTTTGGACTGTATCCCACCCCATGAAAGCAGCGGGATACCCCCCACCCCAAACAGTAATCTTTGGATTTTCTAATTTTTTCCAAAACCCCAAAAAACCACTTGGGAAACCCCGATTCTATCTGTAGTCGGACTCCCAAAAAAGTGATCCCCGGAAATTTATGTTTACAGATGCTTTAAATCATACCCCCCAATGGCCCCTCATCCGCCAGGTTTTTTTTTGTGATTTTCTTTCTTCTGGGAAAGGAACACAAACATTTTTTTGTAAGGCAACTGAAGCACAGACATTTGCAATACCATTTCCCAAAAAGAAAATCCCCGGGCTACAAAATTTTTGGCCAAAATTTTGGCGCTACGGTTTAAATGCTTTTTGAAGAGATTAGTATGTTTTTTTCAATTTTGGTGGGGGCAATACCCTGGCAAGTAGAGCTTTCAAAGGGGCAATATGTGGCGTCCTGGCTTTTAACATGCCTGAAGGGGGGAAAACTGCGTTTCCCCTGTGGGCAAAAACATGGGCTACGGGGGCCCAATATCTAAATGAATGGGGCAAATAACAAGCTCCCAAGGGTTTGCCGGGTAGTGCTGGCCGGGTGCTCAACCAGCAAGAAGGGAAAACAGCTTGGTTCAAGGGGGCCACCACCCTTTCAAAAGGGGGGGGTCAACTTTGACAAAAAGGTGGGGAGATACCAGACAGTAAATGCGCCAAACCCCCTAAAAAGGCATGGGCTTTTTTACTGTGTTTTCCCTACCTGGGTCGTTTTCCGATCCTGTCAATTGTTCCCACCCCATTGGTTTTCTTCACGACTAATTTTCTTTTTGGGTGTCGGGAGATGTCCCTTTTCGTAAAAGGGAGTGGATAAATTTGAATGGTTTGACTGGTATCGAATTTTTCGTTTGGCTTGCCCAAAATCCACATTTCCAAATGTTTGGGTTATGATGCAAATTGGTTGATGAAATTCACTACAACACTGTTTTGCCCCAGTTTCTGTGCCCCGGGCGGGGGTTTCTCCGAAACTGGTTTGCCGGTTTCCAAATTTTTTTTGAGCACACTGGGGGTCTAGCAACAACGGGGGAACAATTCCATACCGAAATTTTGGGCAAGATATCATGGAGCGTGGGGAAGAAAATCATAAAGTTTCAATCTCCCGCTTTTCTGCCAGCACTGCCCCAAAAGGGGGGCCCCTGCACAGTAAAAGTTGATGGAGAGCAAAACAGCACTGACCGTTCATCTCCAGTCTTTGCTTTTTCGGCATTGCTATGCACTGGTTTCTCTCGCAACGCGCTGCAGCCACTCGGGCTCTGGGGACATAACAGGGGGCAGCAATCCCCAGAGGGAACAAACCCAACCAGTATGTTTTCAATGCACTTGTTTTTGGCGCTACTTAAATGTTTGAAATATCACGAGACATTTATTGGTTACAGCAAACTACTAAAATTTCCAACATTTCTAGGTTCCAAAAATAAAAATCAACTAAGCGGAAGCCAGACATGCAAAACTTTTTTTGGGCTTGTCGACGAGTTGAACCTGTTGAACAAGTGCTGGTGGGGTCCCTTTTTAAAGGGGTCGGCATGTTGGCCATTGTGCTACACTCTCAATTTTTTGGGTCGAATCCCGCCATAATCAAAAAATGCCAAAATTGCCGTTTTTGGTGTAGTTTGGGCCCACAAATGGCCCCCCCCTGGCAACCCCGGCCGTGTTCTAACTCCGCCCCAGCACTTTGCGGGGGTTTTTTTAATGACAGCGGCGCCAAGTAGCGCGGTGCGCGAACTCTGCCCCCAGCCTGGCCGGGGAACTGCGTGGAATGGGGGCGCCCATTTGGCCCGCAACGACTCTCGGGTTCAGGAGTACACGGAGTGATCATTCACCTCCTCCCCTTTTTTTCCCGGTTTGGGGGGCGAAAGTGTGGGGCTGTACAAAAAGCTCAGTGTGCGGGGGTTTGGAGTGGGGCCCCTGCATTTACCCCCCGGCCCCCGCGGGGTTTTGGCCCCCCAAAGGGGAAAAATTTTTGGTCCGGAGCTGGACGCGCAGCGGCGACCCCCGGGAAAGGAAAGGGGCCCTTTTTTAACCTTTGATTTGTCTTCCCTTTATACACCCATACCCAAAAATTTTTGAAATTGATAAAAAATTTTTAATTTTTTTTACAAAGTCTACTGATGGGTTTTTTATAATGGCAATTTCCCATATACCCCAGAATGTTTTTAAAAGGGATCATTTTTTTAACAGCAATTAATTAAAAATTTCAGAAAGTTGTTTTGAAAAATGCTTTTTCCCCAAAAAAACATTTCCCCCCTTCATTGCGGGCCCCCTCCCTTTTAAAAGGAAAAAGCTAACATTTTTTTCCCTTGATTCCCTCCTTTTGAAAAACGGGTGGGGGGTGTTAAATGAGGACAGGGCTGGTGTTTAAAATTCTGCAGGGATTAAGTAAAAAATCAACCACGGGACATTTTTAAAAAGGAGGCTGGGCTTTGGCACCCTTTTTTTTTCTCTTTTTTAAACCCATGGTTATCTCTAAAAAAACACGTGCAGTAAATCTTTCCCACTGAAAAAAACCCGGGCCCTTTAACAGGAAGAGTTTCGCAGCTAAAAAAGTTTTGGCCCCTCAGTCAACTATCGCATCATCAAGGAATTCAAGGAGAAGGTTCCATTGTTGCCAAAAAAGGGTCCAGGGCCCCCCAAAAAAACCCGCAAACGCCGGGGCCGTTCCCCTTAAAAGGGGTTTCAGCTTCGGAATCGGGCTTTCCAGGGAGGCAAGGGCTTTTCAGGAAAGGGGGGCAGGCAGGGGTTTTAGTGCCCTCTGAACCCCACTGTGGGGGCGGGGACCCCAGGGGCCCAAAGGCCCGGAGTCCCAAGGGGGGCAGCAAAAAAAAACCACTTCTCTCCCGAAAAAACATAAGGGACAAAAATGATATTCTGGCCCAAAAGGGACAGGGAAATGGGCCCGCTGAAAGGGCTGGGGTAAAGGGATTTTCCTGAGAATCCCCTTTTTTGAATGTTTGGAAAAACTGGAAAACAAGCTTGTTCGGAGAAACAAAGGGGAGGGGTTCTACCATTCTTGTCTCATGCCAACTGGGAAAGGGATCCAGAAAACCCTTCATGTTTTGGGGGGGTTTTTCTCAGCCAAGGGAAACGGCTCTCTAACAGTCTTTCCCAAAAACACATCCATGAATAAAGAATGGTACCAGAAAAGGGCCCCCCAAGGGGCAAAATTCTCCCCAAACCGGCCAAAAAGCAGTTTTGGGGATCAACAATGCCTTTTCCACTGATGGAGGGACCTTGCATAAAGCAAAGGTGGGTAACTAAAAAGGCTCAAGGGGAAAAAAACCCTAGAGATTTTGGGTCCCTGGGCCCCTGGGAAAATCCCCAGATCTTAATCCCATTTAGAAATTGTGGTCAATCATCAAAGACGGGGGGCAAACAAAAAAACCAAAAAATTGTGACCAAAAAAGCAAGCATTGATTGTTTTCAAGAAAAAGGGCTGCCCATCAAATCAAATTTTGGGCCCCGAAAATTGATTGAGAGCATGCCAGGGGGAATTGCAAAGGGGCCCGGGAAAAAGGGTCAACACTGCAAAAAATTGACTTGGGTTTCATTTAAATCCCTTCTTCAATTTAAAAACTTTTTTTTAACATAATTTTGATTTGGGACTTTTTATTTCTGTATGTGATAAAAACATTGACAAAACAAAAAATAA